>BMAV01016223.1:114167-146835 GCA_019973955.1 Trichonephila inaurata madagascariensis | reverse complement strand
CTATGCTTATTTGCATGATTAAATATTATCTCAATATAAATAGATAGTAAATTAAGTACTCTTACGTATTATACCGTCGACCAATTTCACCAAATCAAAAGATGTGTGTTGCCAGTTCAAAACATTTCACCAAATGCTGTCATTATTATGGTGTTCTGACCAGTGCGAGAACGGTTTTCCCCTGTTGGCTGTAAATCCTGGCATTTGGCGACGTTTTTCGATTTGAAGAAATTGATCGATGGTATAATACATAAGTATCATAAATTGTTGATAACTGCCTTTTTCTACACTGTATTAGACTGAAAGATTCCGATCAAAAAATATTGTTAAAACAGCTACTCACTGTATTGAAAGGGTACTTAAGTAATATCGCAACAATGCCAACGTTCAAGATAACTCGCCAGGTTGGTAACCTCGACTTCGCATGTGTCATATGCTCTGAATTGGCAACCATGCGCTTCGTTTCATATAATGTCGCCAATAGGTTGCGATAATACGTAAGTACCGTTTAATGTAATAATTCTAATTGTCTGCTAAACATTAATAATCTTTTCTTCAGCAACGAAATAATCAATATTTGTCTTATGTTCGCAGATTTCGAGCTTGCCTGAAACTTTCAAGCACTGCTGCAGGTAACATGGTGGGAAAGTTATTCTTCAATGTGGTTCAAACGAAATGTTTCCTCTTCAAGCATGTCAAGAAGTGTGCCAAAAGATCATGGTGGGGCAAATGTCTTAAATATGAAAAGGAGAAGAGTGCTTTCCTTAGAGATGCCCTCAAGTACTAAATCATGTATTTAAACTTGCCCACAGTCGGCTGTTTACAGGTTGCTCCAACGATTGGCGGAATTTACAATTCTATTCAAAGACGATTTTTAGAGTATTTGCTGTCAGAAATTGTTTTATATATCCTTATTACTGAAATCTTGACACAATTTCATTTTTTCTCTGTAGCCAATTAGGTTTTTAATGTTAACCAGCAAATATTTAATGCAGACTTAATGCCAAAGTAAAATGTTCCCTACGAAATAAGAAACTTTGGCTAATAAGAAATTCGAACTTAGCCAAGAGCAACTCAATAAAATTATCAAACTGATAGATATGCTCTATTTAACTTTGTACTTTATGTATTATCTTTAAAACTTACTTCACCATTGGAACCTCAAACAAATGCATTTTGTTGTTAAATAGTTTAAATTTATGTTGCTGAATGTATAATAAATCTTCATTGTATTTTTAGCTTAACGACTAAAATGCTCAATAAGCTATGTAAAATTAGTAAGCTCAGTTGTAAGAAATTACCAGATAAAATATTTGAAAATACGGTTTTACAGTGTTGGAGCAACCTTTTAAAAGTCGACATCTGAGGTCTATTGACCCAGAATTAGTGACAATAAGGCGCACATTATGCCATAGTTTTTTACGTGTATTTTGTCAGTTTAGCTCATCATTCACTATCCATGTGTAGACTTATATATATCCCAAGAAATAATTAATCATTTTTAAAGAGTAAACAATTGATTTAGCTCTAAAAATAAAAGTAATTAGTTTAAAGGAGATTATTAAAACTATACATGCCACTTGATTCAGTAATACTTGTCTTAGAACATAGCATAGGGTTTTTTTTCTTTCTCTTTACTTCCTGCATTTAAGTCAGTTAACCAACTGATTTCGTTCATATTTAAGTTGCAATAAGCTTTACCTGCAAATCATTTGAGTAAAAAAAAATCTAACACAGTTAAATGTAAATATGCATGCGGTATTATTAACAATTTTGATTGTTATCAAATGTATAAGGTAACGGCGCACAATCAAACGCCTAACAGTCCCCAAATGCTCCTTAAATCTCATTTTTAAAATGGAAAAATGAAAATAAAAAGTTTTATCTTTCGTTGGAACAGAATCAAAGATGCTTAATACTGTGTAAAATCACATTGTATTTAAATTTCACAAACTTTGAACTGAAACAGTGAAATTAAAACATAGAAAATCAGGAAAAAAATGTCTCTTAAGAAAAAAAAAATTATAGTTTTTAGCCTTCATATTTGTAGTTGATGAAAAATAAAATTATGTTTATGTATTTTTTTTAATGATAAAATAGAAATATTTACAATCATAGATTTAACCACAATATTTGTTTTTATTCTGTACAGATGTGATACAATGTAATTTTCATGTTTAATTATTGTTTAGTTAATAAAGAAATGTTCCTAGTATTATTTACTCTGCTTTCAGCAAGACAACATAATAAAACAGTTGCTTGGATCTTATTCATTAAGAGAGTCAACTCTTATTATATTGATAAAAAAAAATTCTATCTTTCAAGATTTTTTTTTATTCATCTCTTTCAGACTACTTTTAACCAAAACTGTTAAACATTTAGCTTGAATTCATTTATCATGGTAATGTAATTAAGTAAATGAACCTACATAGAACACTGTACACTAAAGACAAGATAAATGAATAACTAATTCAATTAGTTAACTCTTCATACATCAAAATTATAAAAAATTAAAACATTAAATGGAACAGAAATACTTACATTTTTAGCTTCTTAACAAGGATAATTTGCTTTCATAACTAGCAGAGAAAAATGAATATAGGAAAAAAGATATTTATAACAAGATAGTCCACCCAACAGTCATACCTGAGCTTAACTTACACTCAAGATTTGCACTTTAACAGCCATCCCTACACTACATCAAGCAAACTGAATTGTAACTAATACTTGTTTGAGAGTGAAGTACATCGATAGTAGACATGTGTAAGGTAGTTTAGCTTCTTTATCTAGTTCAATTTACTAACATTACCAAACAAAAATTACCATAATGGTTTAAATTTTGGGCAAAACTATTCAAACAGGATAAAAACTCCCAAAATTACCTTTTAAGTTTATATATATAAACAAGCGTCATCTTTTTTTTTTCTTCCAGGTGTTACCAACTGTGATTTTTCTACTTCCTTAATACATTTATTTTATTTTAAATAAAACAAGACACTTAAAAGTGAAGAATGAAAATACTAAGGACACAAAAATAATCAGGAAAACAAATTTATTATGATATATATAGTTATGTTAAATATATTTGTATTTATAATTTGTCTAACATACGTTTGATAAAAATTTACAAAGTTATTATACATATATCATTCTTAAAACTTAATAACGTTTTTACATATATATACAATTTTACAAACCTTAGTAAGCCTGCAATCAATTATGAAAACATTCCTATATTCTCTAACATCCAATTGCGCACAAAATGATTTACATAATGCACTTCAGACAATGTAATTACATAGTGATGCCTTTATTCATATATAGATATCAAGTATCTAGAACTGAGATAATGTCATATATACAAGGAAGGGTGTGAATAAATAACAAAAGGAAACAAAATAAAAACTCTGAAATCAGTATAACTACTAATAACAGGTTGAAAACATAAATGCTTCTCATGAAAAGCAAAAAAAAAAAAACATTCATATAATTTCATTTTCTCAACAATTTTGATCTTGTTTCAAAATAATATATTAAAGTCTTCACTAAAAAAATTAAGAAATTAAAACACTCTTATAAGAATAATTTTGAAATCTTAAGATGCATGTAACAGTAACCAATATTTTTTAAAACAATATCAGTTAAAAAAAAAATCATAGAATTCAATTAATGTGTTTTATATTCATATAAAGCAAATTTAATGATTGAAAACACATGTAACTTTTAATGCTTTGCATGAATTATTACACTTAACAGATGTAGCATTTCATAGCACATTGTTGACCGGTCACAAGTTAACTAGTGTTTTCATGCCTAATCATTGTTGACTGTCATGATGCACTTGCATGAGTTAGCAATTCATGAAACCAAAGGCATGAGATATATTTGCAAAACCTTCAGTGTACCATTATACATAGTTGATTGCTATAAATTTATCATATTAAAAAACAAATTATATATTTAAGATATGTGCAAGGTTTCATCTTAATTTATGCGTAAATAAAGTTTATTGAAGTTTATTTAGAATGTTTTATTTCCACATTCAATTACCAGATAATAGCTAATGACATGAGATGGCCTAAAATTGCTGGTCAACAATGTGTTGGTAAACTACACAATTTAAATCCCTGGCAATTCTATCAAATATTAATGAGTACATTTCAAGGTTCTAAAGTAGATATTTAAAATGAATATCAAAAATGTAAATTCTCAAATGTAATGAAAGTAAAAGACAAAAATGTGCTTAATAATACAAAATGAAATGAATAGATAATAGAATATACAACAAAACTGAATATGTACCTAAAAGTACCCCAAAACTCTAGCTTACACAAAATGACTATTTTTTACAATAAGGTTTTAAACATAATATTTAATAATATGTAGATGAACTTGTGCATCAATCTCAAATATAAAATGAAAGCATACATTCATCAAAAAATTAAAACATGATAATGATCATTGTATTTCATTCGAAAAACTATCAAATATTTATTACTATAATGAGAAATTCAAATTTTCTATAAAGAAAAAAAGCTACAATTTTTAAACTTTTATTATCAAACTAGGATGGTAAAATTCAAATAGTTATACTTTTGTGATTCCATATTTGCAACACATTTTTTAAAATTCTTTCAGATACATACCTTGTTCAAAATTAATGTAACTTGGTCTTAAAACGAAAAAGAGTAAAATTAGGTATTTCTCTTAATGTTTGACTTGAATATTAATTTTTATTAACATACTGTTCATGAGAAAAAGCACATAATGATATACTTCAATAGATAATAATACGAAAATACTGTCTCGTTAAACAGTAAATGAAAGCTAATATTAAACATTCTGACTACCATGAAGTTTAAAAATCAGTTCTTCACTGATTATAATGGCACATCTTTATTGTGACTAAATTAAACAAAACTCTTATTTACATAACAATGGTAGAATGTATAGAAAAAAATTGACACATTACAATCAATGATATACACACAAAAATCAAAAAGAAATCATGAAAAAAAATAATAATAACTTCATTCCTTCAGATGTTAAAATTAATATCTGACAGAGTAGAATATTAACTAATTAATTATACTTAACTAAAACATGATAAAAGGACATATAATGGGGGAAAAATCACTAGACAGTTATTGAAATATTGCTTATATGACTAAATGAAAAAATGATTAAATATTTATTAATAAAGCATGGGAATTCACTTAAGCTCAAACCCAAGAGGTAGTAAGAAGAGCTGAACTGAGACTGAAAAAAAAAAACTAAACTAAAGAAGGAAAAGCAATAAATGATATTCATAAACACTAAAATAACTTTCACTACCAGCTTCAAGAAAAAATTTATGTAGTTTGGAATCTAATATCAAGATACATATATTCACTTAACTTTTATTACAATAAACATATTAATTGCACATTCTTTTAAAAACTTTTAACAATTAATACTATTTTTATTTAGCAAATAAAAATTCTTTGATTTATTCTGATATAAAAACTGTAGCATATATAAACTGTAGCTTTATTGATTACCTGTGCAATCCAAAACAATTTCGAAATTAAAGGAAAATGCATACATATTCAAAACATAGTAGATAAATGAAGGATTGAAGAGAAGTCGATAATGCATTGAAAAATATACAAAAATGTTTTTTTTTCTTTCTTTTTTTGAAAATCTAGTGAATAATAATGAACAACTAAGATGAATCACATAATCTACATCTCTATAGTCTGTTTACCACATATTTCATACTAATCTTCTAGTAAGAACTTAACATAATTAGCGTAAGTAGATTTTTAAGTTTAGAAAATACATTTTCTACATACTATTACTCCAATGCATACAATGCAAATAATATATCATTTAAGAAACCATTTTATTTATATATTATAAAGCTTACTATAATATGTTGCATACAATCATTTATATATTCTTTCTGATAATGTGCTCATGTTATCATACATTGTGACTGTAGGCAAGTTATCAACTAGTTAAAATAGTTTTTTGAAAGGAAGAAAATTTTAAAAAATTCATAAAACTAAATCTAAGATAAATGTAACTGATATAAAAAATCTCAAATATTCGCTTAATATAAGTTAATAAGTCATACACAAATGGATTATGTAATAAAGACATATAGCTATAAGCAATATTTAAGCTAAGGCTTTATCACTCACAAATAAATCAGTTAAAATCTAGTGACAATTGGTAATTAGAAGCAGAAAACATACAAAAATATTTTTCAACACTAGATTGTCATTTTCCTTTTTAAACTGCTTATTTTTATTTTTTTTATTTTTATTGACTGAAACAAAATTCAAAGTTAAATTTAAAATTCTTTTTCACTATAGAGAAAAACTATTATAAAATATGGAAAAGGTGTGCAAAATTATATGACTTCAAAATTCTTAAGAGTAATTTTGGTAACAAACTTTTAAATGGAAATAATAAATCATAAAAATCAATTAAAAGTATAAGCCTCCCATTAAATAAAAATTCAAATTAGTCTTAAAAATTTATTAAATACTTAAAATGCCAATCAAAAATTTAAAATTCATTTTTTTTTTTACTTCATACAAACACTAATTTGGAATAAAAGGCAGGGGAAAAGGGCTATTTAAAAATTCAACAAAATTTTTAAACTTTAAATGAATTAATAATAAAAATTTTCTTTAAAAAAATCTGAATTCAATCACAGATAATCAGAATATATATATACTTTTTAAATATAGACTAGAACATTTCTAAAATTCAATGAATTTTTGCTCCCATTTTAGGGTCAAAAATTTTACAGTAAACAAAAATTGAATAGAGTAATAGAGGTAATTTTTCATAATACATAGACTAGATTCTTAGTTCACCTTTATTTTAAAGCATTAATTTTAAGTTTCAATCATGGTTTTTAATATATTTTTTAAGATTATATAAACAACATAGTACTTAAATAACATCAACAAGTGTGCAATTATAAATTAAATGCAAATTCTCTTAAATCTATTATCTCTCTCAATTTTAAGTTATTTTCAAACAATAATTATCAATTGCAAAAATGGACATTTTCATAATTAACTGTTCATAAATATGTACAAAAAATTAGAATTAAAAGCTATATAACAGAAATAGAATTGAATGCCATCAGTTGAAAAATGTATCAATTTTTCACTAATTGTCCCAATATAAAATTTTTCTCATTATATTCATAACTCTAACAAACACTCAATAAAGTACTTTTAAATACTTGCGACATGGATAAAAAAAAAATATTTCGAAATTAAATATATTTATATACATATTTAACTACTTCAGCAATATTGAAAATACAAAGTAAATGTGGTCAGTTAACAATGTTAAATAAAAGACAAAATGAGCCAATTAGAGAATTAGTTTATATAGTTTAAAAGTATAAAAAATACTGTCGAAAAGTATTAAATAATTTTTTTTATAAGGCAGAAAAAATCACCAGGCACAAACATTGCCATTTTATCTTTTAAATATCACATTTCTTTCAATTACTTAACATAACACTTTTAATAAAGTTTTCACAGCTCAAAAAAAAACAACCATATTTCAATATATTTATTCTCAGAAAAAAATTAAAATAAATAATTAAAACTTTTTAATTATGATGATAGGTTTTTTATTTTAATTATATTAAAAAAACTATTATAATTAATAAAATACAGGCATTCAAAATGTTCATTAAATATAAGCCAAAAACTCCTACAGTTAAACTTTATCCTGTTAATTGCAAAAATATTTTATAACAATGATGTATTGCACAGAAACTTGCATTTCAAAAGTTTGATCTTATACCATACAACTTCAAAATATCTCATTCATAATTTCACAACAATATATACTTATAAAATATTTTGATTGTATCAAAACAATTAAGGCATCAATAAAATAGACAGGCAATCAGCCTGTGTCTCATATAAAAAATTTTAATTTCCATTACATAACTTGTCATAAACGGTTATCAGTTCAATGAAAATTTTTTATGTAAAATCTGAAGCTAAATAACAAATTTAAAAATAACTCACAAAATAAAGTTCTACATCATTAATTTTAATTACAAGTTTTCTCTCATATAAGTAATAGCAGATTAATGTGCTTTGCTAATTATATATTTAGATACAGAAGAAAAATGTGTTGTATGACTTAGAATTTTAAGAAGATAAAAATATGAAAATAAACAAATAAAAACCTTTGATTTTTCTCTCTTTAAATATACTTTCATTTTAACTAGATTAACACTATAGTAATGGAACCATTGGGTCATATAAAAACAGCGCATTTTGTTAAAAATTAATATATCTTACTTAAAACATCTGGAAACAGCTGTACAAATATTAAAATATGATTACAATAGATATTTTTCTTATATATATACTGATGAGAACAATATACTTTTTGACTAAGTATCACCACTTGGCTATCACAAAATAGTTTCAACAATGCCATATAATTGCATCAAGATCTGCATATGAATTGGAAGGCACGAACGCCTGTCACAATATTTAGAATCCAACTGAAGCCAGGACAAAGCATTATAGCCTTCTAATACATACCTATAAGAAAAATTTATGGCATTGAAATGAATACACATTTACCAAAAATTACTTAACACTCTAAATCAGTGGTCTTCAAACTTTTTAAACTCACAGAACCTCTAGAACTCCAAAGTGCTTTCGTGGAACTCCTAAAATTAGAAAATGTTTTCGTGGAACCTCATTCCATACACATACTTCAAAGAATGTATCTCAAAATAATATTTAAAGTAGATCAACATGTTATAGGCACTTTATGTAAAGGCAATTAAAAAAAGTATTATATTTATTATTAAAAAATTCTAATCTTATTTTTTAAATATAATTAACTCAATAATATTAATTTGTGATTAATGCATTATATTTAGCAACTGCGATATGTGCTTGCTTTTTTTCACACAAACTGTCGAAGTCTAGGTGAATTGAGATTAAATGCAATCGTATTACATATTCTGAATTTAATTGCTTTTATACTTTATTTTTGTAGCCACTTACATTGAGAAATATATTTCACTTAAACACATTGTTCTGAATCTCATTAAAATGTTTATAGCTATGTGAGATATCTCATGTATTTTGCATGAATTTGCAACCAAAAATTTAGAAGCTGTTCTTGATTAAATTTAAATTTTAATGTCGAATCTGTTGATAAGTTGTTTCCTCTCCTTCATTATATGTGTTATTTCCACACATGCAAAAAAAAAAAAATGCATTTTCCATTAGAAAACTATTTAGTTTTGAAAGACATTGGTCTAACTAACGAGTATAAAATTATCTCGTGGAACCCGAGATAGTATATATAAACAATACAATATTCACAGTCTAGTAGGAAGTACATAAATAAAGGTAAAATGTGCATTTTAATATTCTTTTATTATATTATAATTAAAGTTTAAAAAGTGTTGCAAAAAAAAAGTTATATGAACAAAATTTTCAGTTTTATAGGGGCTTTTTAGATACTTGTAATTATACAAACTTCATAGAGAACATGAATCCATTTTTCACACATATTTATTTCTTCTCAATTTTTTTTTATTTTAACTTGTGGGACCCCTGGGAATACTTTGTGGAACTCTAGGGTTCCGTGGAACACAGTTTGAAGACCACTGCTCTAAATACTTCCAAGAAAAATTATTTTTAGGTAATCCAAGTACCTCAAGACATCTGTAGTGAAATTTGAATCAAGTGGATGACAGAGCAGTTGCTGTTGATTGTTATTAGGCAACCATTCATCAGAATTTTGTTGAATAAATGGTAAATGAATGAGTAAAGCAGACTGAAAATAGAGATAAAATTAGCATATTATAAAAACTATACACAGCACAGAAAATATTTTACGATCATTGATTATTTCTACTTCTACAATCCCCCTCCTCCCTTTTCAACTAGATTGTCAAGTACATCATATACTTTAGAGGATAAATCATGTATTAAATAATCGAAAGTGAATGCAGATTTATTATTTATACTACATTTATGACAATCTAGCATTTGATGATTATACATATTCCTAGAGAACCAAATCCAACATATCATTTAACCTTTTGGCTTTAAATATAAATGCAGGATTCAAAATTAATTTAGTTAAAGAAAGTATGGAAATCAGAATCTATTTTCTGACAAAATATATATCAATTTTGGAAAAAAGCAGTATGTGTTTCACAAATTTCTACTTAAAGTTAACTTAAAGATTTTTCGAACAGACACTATGAGAAATGAGACCCAACACAGATATACAAACAAAAATTATTTTAAGATTCATCCAGATATGGAAGCTATCCCTTTATTAATTACATAATGGTATGCACAGACAACTTTTATGGGGGGGGGGGGGAGTATGTTAAAAAAAAACAGGCATAATCTTCATGCTAAAAATTAAAAATATCTTGTTGGTCAATGGGGTGAATCCCCTAACTCCACCCTTGTGTATGCCACTGAATATACTCATTACTATTCTTTCCTTGCAATAGAACTTTCAGTCAGTTTGTGTACAGATCACAGGATGCCTTTATAAAAACAGGCAAAGACAAGATTATCCTGTAGCATCATATAAAGGATGCTTAATGTTATCTTATAACATCAAATTATGCCACTCTACATAGATCCTTCCTAGATAAATCAATGAAACTCTTTCATAGTCAAACAATAACTTAAAAGTTGCTTTCTACTCCTGGGTTGAAGTATTTGCAATTAGCTCCTATTTCTGGACTTTTTTGTTAGCTAGCCTTCTAAAAGTTTCCTGAGGCACCTGGAATGTCTCTGAATCCTTCAATCAGCCTGTTTCCCATTTTTTTTATAACCTAGCTGTAGTTTTTGGATCCCACTGACTGACTTTGATTCTTTTAATATATGGGAGTAGATTCTGTAACATATTTCTAACCACCTTTGGGCTCAAACAATAAAAAATTGAAAAAAGCAAAAGCAATCCAATGGAGTTTGTGAATTACATTTAGTGATTGTTCAGCAGCCTACTTATAAACTGTATACTCAAATGTGTCAGTTTAATGATCATTATAATCTTGTACTCCTACAATTGTTTCACTAGTAATGAGTAAAAAATATAATTATTTGAAAATTTTAATATTTCAGCAACAAAATAGCATAGTGAAATCAATTTTTATGCTTGATTTCTTGCAACAGTAAGCTTATAAAAATAGTAAAAACAAAATTTTAGTGCAAAAAACAGCAACACCTTTGTACATGAAAATGCAAATAGGGAATTGGTTTTTACATTGGCTCACAATAGATAAGGTCTGCATTTTCTTCAGCAAAGTAAACCATGTTATGGTCGACAATAAGGAACGCCAGCTGTAGTGCCTCTTTTCTCTTTCTATATAGGTAATGCTTCAAATGCTTTTACTCTTCCAAATATAATTTTCACTTTTCATTGCCAAAAAATTGATACCAGAAATATTTTTTTTAAAAATTAGCATAATCTTTACTTTCAAACTAACAGTCAATTGGAAAATATATATATAATTAAAAAAAACAAACCTTCAAAAATACTGGCAATTTATTTTCCATCTGAGGACAAGATGCCCAAAACCACTTTGGAACAGGTCCTACTTTAGCAGTTGATACATAATATCCCAATGCTAAAGGTTGCTGCAGAAGCTGTAAAGCTTCATCCGGGCTTTCCGTCAGGATATTTTCACACTTAAAATAAAAATAATATGACAGGTAATTATAAAATTGATTTAAATTTTAACAGTAAATTAGAATTTATATTAGAGTTTACATTAAAGATTTTAGCTAAAAGAAAACAAATAGGTCACAGGACAAAAAAAAACTATCATTATTAATATTCACTTCAAACAATGAATATTAACAATAGGTTAAAGGTGTGCGATTCCAAATTTTATATAATCGCTACAAAAATTTTATTCTAGTTCAAATAATTTTTTTTAAAATTATTAATTTAATATTTATTATGAAAATAAAGTCTATTTAAATTTCTAAATAGCTTTGATGTCAATGATCCATAGCATCTTTTAAAAAATATTCAAAAATTAAATATATTCAAAATTTGCATAAGTTTATTATCTTGATGATAAAAAATTTATATTTACTTTATTTTGTTCACCATGATTAGATAATCTAAATGATGAACCAGGACTAGAAGGCTGTGAACAGCCATCATGACGAGGTGAATTTCCTGCACTTTGTGGACTTTCTGTCCAATGAAAAATATCATTCATGTCAGGTCCAGGTAAATCATCATCATCAAGCTCAAAAAGATCATTAGGTAAAGGATCTATATGTTCTTGATGAAAGGTTGCTTGAGAAGACTGTAACAAGAATCCAAACTCATAAATGTAAAGTATATATTATTGGCAGTAACTGATGAACAAAACTTCAAATAATATCTAAAATTCAACAAACATAATATATTATACGACCATTAATACATCTTGATTTCCAGCTTGTTTAAAAAATTATTTTATAATTGTACTGCCTCTCTATATATATAGTTAGCATTAAAATAATTATTTTTAAATGATTTGTTTAAATAAATTAAAATGCAAATGAAATCAATATTTCAACTATAAGCTTAAGAGGGAAAATTACATTAGGAGGTTAAACCGATTTTTTTATTACATAAATTGTTAGCTTGACTATTCAAGAATAAACTGTCAAAATTTCAAAGCGGAAATCGCATTCGTTTCATCACATGGCATAAAATACAGATATTATATTGGCAACTGTGATTCAAAGACATTCGCAGCAATTCTCGATTTGAATCCTTATGGTGATGATCATCAAGTTTTAAAAAGCGAATGTATAGGTCACATCCAGAAGAGAATGAGGATTCGACTCCGAAACATTTGAAAGACTGAAAAGCTCGGTGGAAAAGGCAAACTCACAGTCATTAGTGAAAAAGCTCAGCACTTATTATGGACTAGCAATTCAAGACATATAGATAGTGTGCAAGATATGAAAAAAGCAATTGTGGTGACATTCTATCATTTGATTTCCACAGATGAAAATCTTCGACACGAGTATTGCCCAGAGGGAGAAGACAGCTGGTGCGAGTGGCAGATACGAACAGCCCTTGGAATGGAACATGAACTGCACCCCACTCCATTGCATCCCCACCTACAGAAGGAAATACTTCCAATATATAAAGATTTATCAAGGGATGATTTACTGGAGAGATGTTAAGGTGGCCACACACAAAATGCAAATAAAAGTTTTAATTCCACTATTTGGAGATAAGCTCCTAAACACTTGCACTCCGGACTAAAAATCGTTGAATAGGCATCATATTTAGCAGCAGGTTTATTCAATAAAGGAAATTCTTCCCTTCTAATGGTAATGAATGAGGCAGGAATTGTAGTAGGCAGGCAAAGCTTCAATTATGCTGAACAAATAGATAACCAGTGCATGTGCCGACAGATCAACGTAGTTCATTGGAATTGAAGGAAGGTCGGAAAGCACTGCTGTAAGCGCAAAACGAAGTCTATGAGGAAGAAGAAGGATTGTTGCATGGTGCTGGAATCACCAATTAATCCTTAAGCATTTTCCATGATGTTAACTTCCTTGGATTTCTAGTTTCTGAGAATTTATTTTTCAAACGTGTTTATCTCGAAATGGCTTTTTTCATATTTGCGAGCAGTCTAACTAAAAAAGTATAAAACCGATCATTATGAAAATTGATGGCATGATTCTTTATAAAATTACGAATTATATGAACTAACTTGTGAGATCATATCATGATTTTAAGGGGGTTTTTTCCTTTGCATAATTAGAGGGAAAAAATCGTGAAAATCGAAGTAAATTTTTCCAATGCCTGAAAATTTTTTAATTTCCATTATTTTCACCTGCATTGAGGTTCATATTCTTAGAAAATAAGTTGTTAATGGAAAATCAAAATCTTTTTGATTTCAGATGAAAATTGGAATGGCTACACAGCATGCAATTGGAGAACTATACTGACAACCTTCAGCGGACATCACAGCATTATGTTATTATTGGCTGAAATGTTTTGAAAAAAATCACACACACAAAAGCTTATTGAAATATAAATGAAATGATGCCAAAATTTGTTTGAATTCTAATTAATTCTTGGGGGGGGGGGGGGGGGGGGGGGGGGGGGGGGGGGGGGNAACCTCGCTTATTTTCAAATCTCTTAATGAAAATCACAATAATGTTTGTCCCCCCCCCCCTCCTTAATTCAGCCAATAAAAAAATTAACATGCTTTTTAATTAGAACAAATTCTAAAAAAGATAATTTTGATTTTCATTAAAAGATTAGAAAATAAGGAATTTTATTTTATGTAATATTTGCCAAAAATATCATTAGTAATATTTTTCAAAGTTTGAACAGATGACAGAAATAATTATGTTTTCAAAAAATTCCACGACCGTTCCAGAACTTTAAAATGTATGTAGTGTATGCAACATTTTTTAAAATTTTTAATCCTTATAAATAATTAATAAACATGACTAAAGAAATTAGTTAAATACATTAATTAAAAACCAATACAATAATTATTCAAAATACATCAGTAAGATTACATAAAATATAGTAGAATTAATAATTACCTGAGTTATCGCTGAAGTAGGAAATACCAAAATATGAGTACAAGTAGCATCTTCTGGAGTATTCAAATTGCATGTTTTATATCGACTGCTACTAAAACGATCATCTGGGGTGAACTGATCATGCATTATTCTTAAAGCAGAATCTGGTCCTAGGGAAACCAAACAAGCAGAAAGAATGGAAGGACCATCACCTATACCAGATATACCACACTGATTGCAGATATCTTTCAGATGCTTGGAATATGATTGTAGAGATTTTCGATTCAATAGAGAAGCCCAAGCTTTTAATTCACCATGTCCCAAAGTCCCAAAACGATCAATTATTAATCTCCAAGGATGAACAGATACAGAGATAACTTCAAGTATAAACTCTAGAAGTTTACGAAGGCCAAACTTTCTAACTGAACATTGTTTTCGTCGATGCCTGAAAACGTTTAGAAATATCACTATGCATGTCTATTTTATACAGTAATAATGCAGAAGAGGTTTGAATCATTATAAGTCAAAATCATAAATAGGCAAATAAAATTGAACCATCATAATATAAAATTTTAAAAAATTTCAATTTAAAAAAAAAAATGTTTTTTTTTAATAAAATAATTTGTAAATATTTAAAATACATTTTTTGATTATTAATAATACTTTTTGCAAAACATACTTTGTTTTGCTTCATACTCAGCATCACAAAATGTATAAATTCACATGAATTACAAAAGGATTCGAAATATCAATCCTAATTCATAAATTACAACCATAAATAATAAGCAAAAATCAGTTTCATTGAAAATAATGCCGCATTGAAACTTTAATGTCAACTTTGATTGCTATCAATTTCTTAGGCCCTGTTTACATGCAAACCCATAAATTGCTGGCAAATTAGGGTTGAGGAGAAAAGCCAGCTTTTTATCACTATTTTTTTTTTCAGTCCATTTACATGAGAATCTGGAAATTGGTTGATAGATTCACATGACTATACAATGGTTACCGCAGAAAAAAATAAAACCAATAAAAGTTAACTATGATAAACGTCATCCCCATGGCAACCACAATACCAAACGACAGAAATATCAAAAAGAAACTATATTGTAATGTTAGCTTTTATTTTGCTACAAATTTGCGAAACTGTCCAAGCATATCCAATTTTTTTTTTTGTATACACTTCCGAATCCTGGGCAATTCCATCAAATTTTTGTTGCATTCCTAGATTTCCCCAGATATTAATTAAAGCTCTTATTTATTCATTGGACCAACATGCAGAATCAATAACAGTAGCCATCCTTGAATAAATGAATCTTGGTTGCAATGCATCATGGGAAAATTTGAAAACAAACTTGCTTTTCTCAGCATTTACCCTGCTCAAAAGCAGGTACTAGAATAAAACCTACTTTAATCGGTATAATACCAGCTTATCGTGTAAATGGATCTAGAGAGGATCAATGCCCGTATTTTTCTGGCAATTTTCCTCCATGTAAACGTGGCTTAAAATAACACACAATGTTATTGAAAATTATATGTCAAATATTCCATTATACATACTTTTTTTTACTCTTTAAATAATTACTGATCTAAACTTCTTTCATCATTATGCAAGTATAAAAATTACTTTCATATATACTACTTAAGAAAAGAAAATAAAGAACTATATTATGAACTGGAATATTTAAAACATATTGTCATGAAGGTACAAAAACTTGTGAAAGAGACAGCAATTATATACATTAACGATTATTCCAGTGCATAATCTATACAGAACTGATTAATGTACCAGACAGATCTTGAAAATACAAAAACATGAATTAAAAAAATAAGATATTATAAAAGATATTTAAAATTCCAGTCTCTGGATTAAATTTCCCTAAGATACCAACTATGAACAATTGGACCTGAATTATTGATTAAGCCTCTAAAAGAAGAAATCATTTACATATTGATACAATAGAATTCCACATTTCATTTTCCAATGGTTGTATAAATATATACCATAATTCCTTATTTTTAAGATTTTTTTTTCCCCAAAGTCAATCAAAAATTTTATTTCCTCAAATGAATAAGAGTTTGGGATTCATTTAAATAAAAATAAAGGGTTCAATAGAGCTTTCAAAATACACAATATATTATATATTTTAATTAATCTTGTAAAATACATAAAAAATTTTTAAAAAATTGCATACTAATTCAGTAATAAGAAGGAATTATGAAAAAATTTACCTGTTGGGAATGCCAATGTTGATAACAGTAGTTTCAGTGAATTCCCCTTTGTCATTTGTACAACATGCTAAAATATACTTTTTATCTTTTGTCAACAAATAACTACAGTACAAAATACCACATTTTTCTCTCCTGTCGCCAAACATCTCCCCTAACTCAGTTTGCTTATCTTTCACAGAAGCTATTACATATGCTTTGTTAAACACCTGCGTAGGATAGAATAATTTGCTCTAAAAAAAGAAAGGAAAGATTAATTATTCATACAATCAATTCAGAAAGTTAATTTATATTTTTACTAATATTTATGCAGAAGACAAAAAAAAATTGAAAAAAATTTACAATAAGCTGCTATGAAAATTTCATTTAAAGCTATAAAAAATATGAAACAAATCATGTTAATGAAAAAAGATTCTATCATAGATGGTTTCTTTACATTCCATAAAATATGAAAAAACAGGAAAGCAAATTTGAAATTATAAATTTAAATGCATCGTACTTTAATAAGATATTTTATATAATTTCTCAAATATTAAAACAAATTAAATAACATTTTATCGCTATTCAGTGCTATAAACTTATATATAACACAAGAATCTAAGACTTTTTATAATTCTGCTCTATGATAGAAAATTGCAATGACAAATACTAAATTCATTGCTTTTAAATAAAAAGTTAATACCTTTCATTAAAAATATCAAATATTTATCTCACGAAATGTTAACATGAAACAAAATTTATATCAATTATTTTGAATGTTATTTCAAATATATAATTAGATTATTAATATTAAATTTCAACACATTTTCAAAATGGCACATACCATACTCATAAAAAAAGACACAATTTATACATTATATTTTTATATGCACACACTACTCAATTATTTTTAGATTCATTTATATATATATATATATTCCCACATAAATAAATTATCACACAACAAATTCAAAATCAAACATTGAAAAAGTAATTACATTTTTGTTGCCAATAAATTGATCTTGAGCAGCAGCAGGACCAAAACCAGTTAAGGATTTCACTGTATGTTGAGGAGTTACAAAAAGATATGATTGTGAATATATAGATAACGCTAATGCTTTTAATTTATTTTTGCGTTGTTTCGTTCCTGTGTTTTTTCTACCCTTCATTTTGTCACTTCCATTGCACATTATGGAATCCAGACTTAAAATCTATAAGAAAAACAATTTTGTTCTAAAATTTCTCTTTAAAGCAATAAAAATATTTAAACATTAACAAGTACTCAGTTAAACGTTTTCACAATTGTTCTATGAAGGAAAATATTTGAAAAGATCTGGGAATGCAATATAATCATTAAAAATTTAATTTAACAAAAGTTCATTAATACATAGGAACAAAACTTAGAAAAAACAAAATCACAAAAAAAACCTTTTTATTTAAAAACTTTTTATTTAAAAAAAAAAAAAAAAAAAACTGAATGATTGAAACTTCATAAATAAAAAAAATCAGAGTAAACTCATGTCCCAGTGGTTTTTAAATTAAATATATTTTTCATGCAAATATTACAAACACTTATCCTTAAAAAAAATCACAGAACAGACAAGCCAATACAAAAAAATACTTTGCCTAGAGCAAAATAAAATTATTCCTTACTGTTTTAATAAAGATAGTGATACAAATTGTAACAATTATACTGATTCATATTCTAAATTTGAGTAAATATACATTAAAACATTACTAAAAAGGTGGTAAAAGGTGTGGTAAAAGGTTACTAATAGTATAACAATTCAAAAGCATTTTCAAATATAATCATCAAACAGATTTATAAGTTTTTAATATATAAAATGAATGCATTAAGAGCATTCACCCATGTGATGGTTTCAAAAAATAAAAAATAAAAAAAATTTCCCATACATTGCTTTCTTAACATGTCTAGAATACAGTGATAAAGTGGATTTTTAAAATTTGAAGTCATTATGAAGAAGCAGGTGTTAGAAGAGCAGCTGTTTGTAGTGCTAAGTTAAGATTTCCATTGTTTTAATCAGACTTGAAACTTAAAACGCGTTTTTCTCAAAACTGTTTTTCAAACTTTCTTCCATCATATCTCAAGAACAATTGGACAGAATGACTTCAAATTTATAGGGTAGACTCAGCACATATATACACACCAAATTAACTAAGATCATTCCAAAATTCAAAATATTTCTAGTTTTTTTTCTTTTATAACAAAAACATAACAAAAAATCCCCTTGAAATTTGAAACTTTCTTCAGAGGTTTACCAAAAATCCAATTTTTGATATTTTGAATTGAGTGTAGTTCATTTGGTACATTTAAGTTAATAGATTAAAATGCGATTAATTTTTTTTATTTCAGATAAGCCAATCGGCCTAAATCGTGGAGGAATTGAATGTCCATTTTTTCGAGGCGGGTGTGTTCAGAGTGCTATAACGCACGCTCTATTGGTTATTTTTGGCTAAACATTTGTAACTCTTAAAACACATAAGTAAATGATAAAAATTTAAAGTTCTATCTTCTTACTGGTCATCAAAAAAATTCCCTAAGAATGCTTAAAAAACAGGCCGTTACATGGGTGAACCCCCTTAACATGAAGTAAATTATAAAATTATTGACATGCAATACTTCAATTAACAAATTTAAGGAAACAATGAATACAACCTACCTGTAAATGAATAGCATTCTTCATTGCATCAGGCAAATTTGAAACCATATCTGCATATGCATGCATAATGCTTAATACCACTAAACGATAAACATCTGGATCTGATTGGGCAAATGTAAAAGGCTCCACTATATATATTACTAGAGCAGGAACGTCCTGATCACTGTCTTCAGATGAATCATGAATGCCAGCAGAATGAGTGTCAGTAGAAAATTCTTACAGAAAAGAGAATTTATTCATCAATTAAAATATATCTTAAAATTACTATCTGAATGACATATCAGACAATATGTTTTCAAAAAAGGTTCAATTAAAACATAAAGGGAAAAGATTATACATTTAGTAAAAAAGAATATTTGTACTATATATATAAGTTTAGTTTTAAAACTTACATAGATGAATTGTTAGTTAAAAAATATAACACTAATATAAAACTAATAAAAATGAGAAATTTAAAATAAATCTAATTTAACAAAAGTATTATTAGTGTCTAGCAAATAAGTGTACATAATTGAAAATAAACTATATTAATCAGCATAATATATTTTTTTATTAAAATTATATCATACCTGTCTCTGTATGCTTTGGAACTGATGACTTTTCAGCATTTTCTGGAAAATGTGACGATGCTGATGACGATGAGCTACTACTGGCACTTTCAGATGTCTTAGATGATGGATTAAAAATACTTTTATCAAGAGATAATGTAGACAAATGAGGTGCTGTTAAAAAAAAAGTTAAAACTCAACATTAAAAAAATATGATCAATCAAAAATATATATAAAAAGTTCAAATAAATGTTTAAACTTATATATTTAATGTGAATCATACCAACTAATTTTTCTAAACAGTGTGAACAAAATGCAATTGAAGAATGAAAATAGTTAAGCCATTTAAACCCACCTAGTCTATGCTTACAAACACGTGCATAAAGTTTCAATTTATTGGCAATAGGTCCATCCCCAATGGAATTAAACCATTCACTAACAGGTTCTTCTGCAACCTTTGATGCAGCAGTCTTTCCAACTCTCATGATTCCATCTCTTAATACTTTGGTTATAGGGCGATGTTTGCCTAAATTGTGAACTTCATAGGTACAACTCAAATCTCTAAAAAAAGATTTTACAGAAGAAAGAACAACATCATTTTCTGGAGCAACAACTATGTAGGCAATATCTCTGGGCAATGAATGGGGTTCTAAATGTAACTTATCCTGGAAAAAAAAAAGAGGAATTTATTTTAAATGAATTTAGTAGTTTTCCAATAAAACTTATTTCTTAATAATGATTTCTAAAAGCAAGCTTCAAATAAATAGAAAAACAAATTGTGAAAATTTGTAATAATATTTTTAAATTTAAAATACATTTAATCTTAAATAACATACTGATATAACTGATAAAAATAATAGAGCACTGCATAACTTTAAACAGAGAATTTATTCAACCAGCATTCCAACGAGTTCAAAACATATAATTAAAATAAGAGAAGCACAGCAATAATTTTTTTTATTTTAAAAGAGCTAATTTATCATACTTCCAAAACTTTCTGTAGACACAATTTAGCTTCCATAATATTTTCGCAAACTAAAAAAATTTTTAATACACAGGGCACTTAAAAAGTTTGGTGAATAGTCACATAAAATAACAGAGACCAGAGATGAACACAAGATATCTCTTCTGGCATTCAAAATAATCGCTAGTATTAACAATTTATATTAGTTGCGCAGCTGCTGGAAACTATCAGCAAATGCTCCTTTCAGTATTGCTCAAAGCACTGTTGTCATATGCTGTAGGATCTATGAAATATCAGAAAGTGTAGAGTTTCAAGGATTCCTTTGAAGTAAGGAGGGTACAAGATCTGGAGAACAGGGAGAGTGCTTAAAAACTGTCACCTGATGTGTAATAAGAAAATGCCTTACACAGATCGCAGTATGTGGATGAACATTATCAAGGAGCAGATTCTGCATAAACATACCCATAGGTACAAGATAACATAATAGATGAAGCCCTTACTGTTGAAAAAGTTGACCAACAGCATTTTAATCCTGGATTTGGTGGAAGATAACATTTTTTGGGAGGTGGGACAATGATGAACACCATTCTGTGAACTATGGTTTCTGGATCACTCAACACTTTCCTGTAATGATTGCTTCCAAGAAATGTGGAATCTGGTCACATTCAATGGTAATCTCCAGGGATATCCATTAAATGTTGCTTTTGCTCGTCTGACAACTTGTGCACAAATCATGCTTTTGCTAATGCTCATCTCCAATTCTTTTACTGTAATTCTCAAAGACAACCATCGATCATCCACAAGCATCCATCATACCATTTGTCAGGTGTTGATCCTCTATCTGATTATTATCTTTGTTTTTAATGTATTGTAGAAAGTGAAAATTACTAATGGCAACAGTAGAGTTTTTGTTGTTCTAATTGAAAATCCTAAATTGCTTTGAGTTGTGCTTCTTGAAAACTTTAGAGAATTGATTACTACTAAACAACTAGAGAATTTATATTTATTAGAATTTTTATGCCATTTATTCTTTTGAGTAATGAGGTGTTTAAACAATAGACAACTGACTAATAACAATTTTTTCCGATTCGATATTCCAAATGGAACACCATTCGATGTTCTCCGTAATTGTGCTTATTACTGGTCAAACTGAAGATGGCTTTAAGTACGGGATCATACACCAAATTTTTTTAACACACTTTGTATGTCAAAAATGAGATACACTAAATGTTACCTACCCAATGTTTTACAGAAAATGGTGACACAGCTACACTATCTTTATCATGACCAAGCAATAAAGATGGTATTGGTTGAGGTTCACACTGATCATCCGCTCCTAAAAATAAAATAGGGGGAAAAAATTAAAACTTAAAAATGACTGATAGTTTAACATGCACAGAAATTTATGATCTAACTTTAAAATGACTTATTTCGGAAAATACATATATATTATTTACTTTGAACAAATCCTTTTTTAATTTACAAAGGGATTATAGATAATGAACCATATAAATTTAAATAAGAATAAAAATGACAAGGATAACACCTGAGGTAGTACTTCACTATATCAAACTACTATACTATACTATATGAAAAGTTTAAGCGCACATTCCACTTAAACTGTAGCTACCTTCAGTATTTATCACAAAAGGTAATTGGAGAAATCAGGACTCGCACACAAACCTGCAACTCAACTTAAGAATCACTAACTAAATTGCTCAAGCTTCACGATTTGGCTAGGATAATCTAGCCCAATTAAAGGTGATATTTCATTACTTTTTTAAACATAAATGCACTCCCAATTTTAAAAAGTTACGATATTTTTCGAAATAAAAAGATAAAAAATTTGCAATATAAGTTCTATTAAATAAAAATTACATTTATGTTGTTTGTTTTTTTTATTTCTAATAGGCTACCAATTGGAGTCTTTCCATTGCAGACCTAGTACATTCCCCGAAAGCTGGTATCTTTTTAGTGCGGCACCATATAGGCAGATACCAATCGCCGCAGGCAATTTTGACCCCCAGTTTCCTCCCTAGAGGGAAGCACCTGAGCTCTGACAGTGCAAACCTGTATTAGAATTTATTTTTGCCTTGCCAAAAAGACACCCTAAGGATCTTTTACATGCCATATAATCATATGACATGGCTGCCGTAGATTTTCTGTATCATGAAAATCCGACTTGGGCCAGGGTCGAAAATGCAACTTTGGGTGTAGAAGGCCAGCGACAAACCAACCATGCCACCCATTTAGCAAAATTACATTTATGTAACCACGTGAATTATTTTTGTTACCTCGTGCAGCCAATCTGTGAAATTCTCTCCAAGTCAAGGGTCCAGACACAACATAAGTTACTTCCCACAAGCGTTGAGTATTTTTCTTATGTACTGCAAGTTGGAGTAAAGGTTTTATAGATTCCAAGTGTAGTCGAACCTCTTGACTTGAACTTGGTAATGGACCTAAAACAGTTTGCAATTTTAATCATGAAAAATATTAAGTAATAAGTAAACACTTAAAAGAAATCATAAAAATACACTGCTGGCCACCGTAAATGAAACACCAAGTAAGACAAGAGATAGTACAACAAAACTTATTTTATAGATAACATGTTGACCAAGTATCAAATGATTAAATTTATAGACTTCTGTGAGGTGTGGTTCCTGCCAGAATCAGTAGCCAGAGTAGCCGCTTTGTTGGAGATCACCGCTGCCACATGCCTCAGCATTGATTCAAAAAGACTTTGGATGTGTTCTTGGGGTACAGCAGACCAAGCAGCTTCCACACGTTGCCAAAGTTGATCTGGTGTGGCAACTGCTGGTGTAATCTGGGTCAATCGCTGAGCAACCATGGACCACATGTTTTCTATTGGCGAAAGATCCGGAGAGCGAGCCGGCCAGGGAAGCAATTCAATCCGGTGATTGACGAAGAACCTTTGGACAATGTGTGCCACGTGTGGTCGCGCATTATCCTGTTGAAATATGGCTGTGGCCAAGCCCTGAAGGTAAGGAAGGACAACTGGTTCCAACACCTCGGAGATGTAGCGCTGGCTGTTTAAAGTACCAGCAATGCGTACTAGAGGAGTACGAGAGTGATATCCAATACCACCCCATACCATAATACTCGGTGCAGGACCAGTGTGACGGTGCATAATGCAGCTGTTCAGCATCCTCTCTCCACAGTGTCTCCAGACTTGAATCCGACCATCGTGGTGTTGCAGACAAATGAGTGGCTCGTCAGTAAAGACAACTTCATTCCATTCTGCCGCCCACATCTTTCTTTCATCGCACCATTGGCGGCGGAAAAGTCTGTGGTTCTGCGTCAATAGTAGACAAAGCAATAGACGTCTTGTGGACAGACCACTCTGCTGTAAACGGCGTCGAATGGTACGCGCAGACACTGAATGATGCGTTACAGACTCAATGTGCTGTGCTATGGTTCATGATGTGACTGAGCGATCCGTCACTGCCATGGGCACAATTTGCCTGTCCTCGTGTGAAGTGGTGCACTGAGGTGGATGCAATCGACCACGTCGGTCCGTTGTATCCTCCTGCATCCAACGGTCACATATCCGCATTACAGTTGTTTGGTTTCGTCCAACACGACTACCGATTTTCCTGAAAGATCCACAATCTCGGTAGGCTACTATTCTTCCTCTGTCGAACACAGATACTTGATCAAAAGCTGATCGCTGTTTTCTACGAGACATAACTGGTCGTTTTTTGAAAAATCCACAAGAAAAACACAATTGCCGAACTTGAAATTGTCGAAATCTCCAAGCCTTAAATAGCGCTTTGAGGTGGCGCCACAGGCACACGTGATGTGTGTCTGCACTGAAATTCTAATCATTTGCATATCTCACCTCCGCTAATGCATGTTGTAAATTTCATGTTATTTGCATGCTTCCTTCAGAGTGTTGGCATTTTCGGTGGCCAGCAATGTATTTAAAAATTAGGAATCAAAATCGTTGGAAGATATAGTTAAAATTAATATGAAAAACTATATTTATTTAGAAATTAGTTTTGAGAAATGCTAAATTAAACAAAAAGTATATTTTCTTTGAAAATAAAATAAATTCATCAATTAAAAAAAATCATAGAAGTATACTAACTAGAAACATAAGGCCACTTATGAAGGCAAGAAGATTTCAAACTTTCTTCAAATTTATTGCTAGATGTCACATTTTCCATAGACATACGTGCTTCTTCTAAAGCCATGAAACATATCTCACGTCCATCTGATAATTCAATACCATTAGAAAAAGAATGATTTTCTGTTTTAGCTGATAATCTAAATTTGTGAAATAGACTAAAAGGAGAAATAAGAGTTTTACATTGAATCCTTAGAATATCAAGAACAAAACTAGGTATAGTTTCCATTGGAAGGGAAATCTTCTGAGATTCACTTTGCTCTGTTTCCATTTTAGTATTGACTGTTGAATAAATTGAACTGCTTTCACTATCACAGACAGATCCAGTAACTTCCAGTTCATCTTCATAGAAGAGTCCTGAGTTATAACTTCTATGACGATATACCACAGCACTAAACCCACATGTGCACTTATACTGTGGTTCGTCATTCCAAGTTGGAATAAGTGAGCTTGGAAGAATAATGCCAGCATCTGACCCCTTGATATTCATATTACAAGCACACACACAGCAACAATCAAAATTATGGTCCTTGAAAAGATTGAGCAGTGAATCAGAAAGTAGAAGATTTACAAGTAGGGGATGAATTTCAAATGTTGAATGCGACATAGTGGCATCAATGGAGTTAAGATTCTTGTTCAGATAAGAAGGTATACTTGATGCAGGAGATACAGCTTCACAATTAGACATGGGGAATGAGGAGTCAATCATACTTTCTTGAGAATATAAATTACTTGATGCTTGCTCTTCATCATATATGGCATTTTGTTGACTAAAAGAAAATACAAAATATTAGGAGAAAAATCAAATGTGCTGTAAATTTACACATACTTATTGTAACAAATCAATAAATATAATAAAAATAATAATCATTATACATTCAATTTCATCTTGAAATTTCAAAAATTTACATAATAAAAGGATTTTACACGTTATAGTACAACAGCCTCTTTTATAAAAAAAAATCATTTTTCAGAAAAAATTAAGTACTAGTTATAAGATACATTTTTCAATACTGAATGAAATTTTTTTAGAATAAAATATCTGGCTGTCATACACATCTACCCCAATATTAAAAATTACATTATATTCTTAATATTCAAAGAAATTGCTGATAAAATATTTCATATAAATAATGTATTGATTTAAATTTTCTCTACTGCAATTATTTATTATTAAAATTTGAAGGTAAACAAACATATGCGACTAGGTTATCTTCTCACGAACCGCAGAAACTCGCCGAAGGTACCAAAAATTCGGGAATGATCCGAGGAATCCGTTTTGACCATTTATATTCCGATATTGCAATTAGTTAAAAAGATATTAATTAAAAACCTTAAAACGCATAATTATTGCCATTTTCCCGCCAGGTGGCAGTTCCAATTTTTCGACCTTTTTTTTTATCCCTGACGTTTTTAAAACACAATCTAACTATTTTTATGAGACTCAGATAAAAAATAATTATAGAATCAGAAAGATCATTTACTTCGCCACGATACGGTATAATTTATTTTACAAAATAATGATATTTTTTTATTTTTTACGATTTTTTCTAAAATGAGTCAAAATCGATACATTCTTATGAAATGATTTTTGAATCGTTCCAATTGCATTTTCTTTCGCGTTAATGAAATGATATTCTACACTAAAAAAGTTCATGCTTTTCTCTTTTAGAATCAGTCATTTTAAAAAATAAAATGTTAAAAACTTTTTTTTACGATTTTTCAAAAAATACTCAAAATTTTATTTAAATATTTAATAATTTCTTTATTTATAAAAATAATCTCACGAAACTTTTTTTCCATGTGTAGAATGATACTATCCCTAGTCTGTACAAAGATTGAAAAAATTGCTTAAAAATTACGGTTTAAAAAAATAAAATTGTGTTTTTCGTTTTTTCCCCCTTTTTGCGAGAAATATTTAAGCATTATTTTTGTTACATTTTTTGTTTAAAAATTACCATTGTTTGCAATCGATATATGAAGTTTGAAGGCATCACCTTAAAAATGAAGCCCGAAAAAAAAAATTACAACTTTAACAAATAACGCATTTTTTAGTAGCCAAGGGTTTGGCGCCAAACGAGTTTTTTCTCTCTACCCATCACGATGGATGAAAGGTTACACTAGAAAAGATGCGCCTTTAAATATTGAAAATCACCAGATTTGGCGAAACTGAAAATCTCTTCCTTTTAGTTTAAAGGTCTTTTCACTCTTTGTCCCCTAAGATTTCACGGCCGATTGTTTAAAGCGCTTTTTTATAAACGGTTGTACCTGGGTTCAAAACAACATCATCGCTTAATTTTTATGATTTTTTTTTAAAAAAAAGGATTTTTAAATAACTCATACTTTGATCTTTTAGAGTTAGTGATTTAAAAAATAAATGCTGAAAACTTTTTTTACGAATTTTTAAAAAATACTCAAATTTTAAATATTTAATAACTACTTATCAAATTCAAATTTCTTATAACTTCTTCATTTATAAAAATAATTGCATGAATTGGAAAGAATTTATTTTGTCACAATACAGTATGTTTTTTTTTTTACAAAACAACGATACTTTACATATTTTATGATTTTTTCTAAAATGAATCAATATCGATGCGTTTATATGAAAATGATTTTTAAAAAACTCATACTTTGATCTTTTAGAGGTAGGGATTTAAAAAATATGTTGAACTTTTTTTTTTACGAATTTTTAAAAAATGTCTACAAATAATGAAAATCACCAGATTCGGAAAAATTAAATGTCTCTTCTTTTTATTTTAAACGTCTTTTCACTTCTGTTTCTGTTAAGTTCGTGGCGTACTCGGCAAGAGTGTTCTATTTTTCAGTTAGAGCGCTTGCATTTGTACCCAGGTTCAAAACAACATCATTGCTTAATTTTTGATTTTTTAAAAAAATACTCAAAATAATTTTATTCGCACATTTAATAACTTCGCCAGCAATTTTGTAATTGGAAAGATAATTTATTTCGTCACAATTTGTTTTCTTTTTTTTTTTGCAAAACGATACTTTACATATTTTAAGATTTTTTCTAAAATGAATCAATATCAATGCATCTATATGATAATGATTTTTAAAAAACTCATACTTTGATCTTTTAGAATTAGTGATTTAAGAAATAAAATGCTGAAAGCTTTTTTTAATGCATTTTTAAAAAATACTCAAATTTTAATTATTTAATAACTACTTATCAAATTCAAAGTTTTTATAACTTCTTCATTTATAAAAATAATTGTATGATACTTTTTTTTACGTGTATCAAACATTTAAAAAAATGCTCACAATTTTAATTCAACATTTAATACAGATGTGAAATTTTGAAATTATAAAAATTTCTACTTTTTTCAGCATACAACTATTTTTAAAAAAAGGTACATTTTTGTTTCCGGGGCCTAAAAAGTTGCAAAGTAAGTGAATGAATATTAAAGTCCCACTGTTCACTTACTCGAGAGCTCTGATAGCGAGAGGGGAAGGGGAATTTCCATGACAATATGTTATGCATGGTGGAAGTCATTTTGAAAATGAGTATTAGAAGTGCCGATTTTGTGAAGGAAAGGGAAAATTTATAAAAGTAGAGAAAGCCTGTGCAATGCCCAGCCATGCAGCTAGTTATTTATTTTACTTTGTCTTACTCTTCCCAATACAAAAAGTTTACCGATGTACTTTGACTCATTTTATACATTATTTTTTGTTTAATGTGGATGACCTAAAGTCTCTTTTAAAGAAGAGTTGTTACAAACATGACAAATTTGCAGCCCACAATGAATATTTTTATGGCCTTCTCAAACAACAGTATATAGCAAAAGTATTAATTTACATTTAACAGCTGAATTTTAAAATTCCTTGTAATGCTGTTTGACGATTAGGAACACAGTGTGAGTTACTATTAAAAAAATGTGTTAGGGCAACAAAAAAGCAAGGTTGATTTTTTTTAAAAAGGAAATTTCTGCCAATTACACAAGTCCTGTAATTGTTTAAGACATTGTGAAAGCCTATCAAATTTCTGCTTGTATAAATGTGCCCCTTTTTCTTCCATTGTTTCTTACTAGTTGACTTCCATTGTTCCTTACATTGAAACCTTACTCTTCCATTTTAAACCATTACATTTATATGTTTTTATAACAATCAAGTGGTAGAAAAAAATAGAAAGAAAGGAAAGGAGGAAGAAACATTAATGATGAGTATAAAAATTTCCCAGATGAGTATAAAAATTTCATATTTGCTATGTGCTTTATAAAATAAAAAAAATTATTAAAATAAAATTATGGACTTGATATATAACAATATTAGAGTACTAAAGTTGTATAATATGTCACTATGAACACAAATGAAAATCTGATTATAAAGCATTAATGAGACAAAAGAAGATGGAAGAACTTAAGTTGAGACAGAAAAAGCAACAATTCATGTATACTAATGTATTATAAGAAAGTGAACTGATGATGCATGCAAGCTACTTTTTGTTAAGAGTTCATGGCAGAATATTTAAAATCTTATTATCAAAGATGATTCCATCAAGAAATGTCTAATGAAAGCAGTAGAAAGAGTTTGTCCTTAGAGTGCCCAATTTCTCCGAATATGTTTCAAAATACCTCTGCAGAAAATTTACCAATTTGGCCAACAGTTTTAGCAATCAGATCACAGCAAAATCAATAAGTTTCAAAGCTTTTTCCATTACCTACAATAAGAATTTGAATATTGGAGAAACAAAGTTAACTGTGTTTTTTGTTTGTAATATTGATTTCAACACTTTTTAGAAATTATTTTGAACAAGTTACAGGGCACTACAAGAGGACATGATATATTTAATTCTGTTTAAGAAGTTCAAAAATACAACCTTCATCTGTTAAATGACCAATTTTATAGCAAAGATGGAACTAATGAAACAATTGAAAAAGTAATAATTTAACAAAACAACTAAGTGAAATTTATCACGCATCCAAGTATCATTTAATGTGTACTGCATTACAATGCAAGAAGCTTTACATACAAAGAAAATACACATGAAAAACATGCTGATATTTAAAAAAAAGTTATTAATTTAATAATATCTTGACAATTATTGCTGATTCCTTAAAATCAGCAACAGTTCTTTGTCATCCTGAATGAATTAGGTAATAATTTTTTCAGTTTGTCCTTTTATACCAAAATATGCTACCAATCTTGTTCCAAGGCTCTCAAGCAATTTAGAAGCTTAAAGGAAAAAATGTACGTATGTATGGTTGCAAGTCTTTCTTCATGGCAAAAACGAGAAAATTCGGAGAACGAAGGTGAACAAAAGGTCACTATGGAGGAATCTTCAAAAGAAGGGGCTGTTTTGCCAGATATTATGATGAGGATGTTGAGCCAGGGGTTAGCCAGCCAGAAAATTCCGACAGATTGTTTTTATGCTGAGAAGTACTTATTGGTGCAAGTGATTCTTTATAATGAATGAAAATAGGTCAACTAAACAGTCTCACATTCAAAGCCCCATTCTAAATCAATAATATTCATTTTTATCAAATAGGAATAGATTGATATGTGAGATCTGATAGATTTGTTTATTAAGGATAAAATAGTTTAGTCTAGCCACAGATGTAGAGTTATTTAACAGATATAGGTTGTATTTTTGAAGAAGTTCTTAAACAGAATTAAATGTATCCTCTGCAGTAATGCTGTGTAACTTGTTCAAAATAATTTCTAAAAAATGTTGAAATCAGATCCAGAATTACTGACATTCACCTTGCTAGAGTTTGAAAATAATTATTGCAGACAACATATCTCCTTAAGTAGAAAGAATAGTGGCAGAGAGGAGTTTCATAACGTAAAAATTGAAAGTGTTCTTCATTCATAATTATTTTTAATTCATTTGTTATTCAAATATTACCTATAGCTATAAAAAAAAAATTAAAGCTTTTTTTTTTCAGCCCACATAAAACTTTTTCATTTGACATAAGTAAACCATGCTTGTTCTACTGCATGAATATCTAAAAATCACAAAAAAAAACAACATAACTAAACAACTTAATTTAAAATATTTTAAAACATGTCAGCTATCTAAGTTATGGCGATTTTATAAAAACTATAGATAATTACCTTTAAAAATATGTATTTTAGATACTAGATATTTCTCATATACAAGAAAAAAGTAAAAAATTTATTTATAAATAAACAATAAGAATCAAGTTTTTCTTTGATGTCTCTCTCAGTTAAGTTATATTAATATTAATTCACAACATTTTTTTTTTCAAAATTTTTTACAATTAGGTTAATTATAAAAATTATATAGTTCTTAACACCCCTTCACCTCTCTTTTAAAACTAATATAGATTTAATGAACCAACCTGTAAACTTGCTGAACTTCTGACAATTGATTATCCTCATTAGAAGAATTAAGTTTAAGCTTTGAATTTGAATGAGTCCACAATGGTCTATACACTAATTCTTGGTCCGATTTTGAATCAATAAATGAAGGCAATGTTAATAAGGCAGCATACTTTGAGGACTCTATAAATTCAGTTATCAAAGGAGGATACCAAACATCAATATTCTGGAAAAAAGAGAGGTAAAATAAGTGTCATATTACACAAGCAAGAAATTCAAAATTTCCAATCAATCTCTTTATATGTATACACACACATCTACAAAAGAGAAAATACATTTAAATTTGAATTTATTACAAAAAATATATAGTTGAATAGAATTACTAACTCTTTCCATATTCTTACTACTATTTCAAACGTAAAAACTATTACTATAATATTGATCACAAATTTTAACTTTAAGTTACCTCATGTTCATAATTCACAATACTCGACTGATCAACTTCAAAATCTTCTCTATAAGCATCAGTTTCAGATGTAGTGATATCAGTCCCTGTTAGAGGACCAAAAGGTGAAGGCACTGCATGTTGCTCCAAAGATGGAGGAGTTGGGTACATCCTAGATAATTCTAAACAAAAAAATAGTTCGACCATTAATTATTTAGGAAACAAAATAAGAATAACTTAAAATTTCTTTGAATCTGAACATGAATAACATGATATACAAAATAAATGACAAGTAAATATAGTATTATAAATTAGCTCTAATTTTCTCTTCAAAATGCATGTCCAAAAACCACTTAAAACAGTCAAAAACTATTTTTTTAAATTATTTTTTAAGTAAATAATTTTAAATTTTTTAAAAAAATCCTTTAAAGAAAAAATAATTATTTTAAAACTCCACCAACACAATTTACTTTATTCTGTAATCAAAATCATTCTATCATTAAAAAATTACTTTTGATCTTTTGTCAATTCAAAGCTTATACATTAAAAAATACAGGCATGTCTTACAACCAAAATCATAATTACCTATTTTCCCTGAAAATTCATCATATGCCATCAATTTTGAAGGTGTAACTGGCATATCAGCCTGGAGTGAAAAAATTAAAATTATGAGCAATCAAAAAAATTGAATGAAACACATGTAGCAAATATTGTATCATAGAGAAAATAAGTTTCCATTTTAATACTAAAACTTTTGTATAAGATAATATGAATACAAATATTGTGGTTATAT
>BMAV01016223.1:90514-114157 GCA_019973955.1 Trichonephila inaurata madagascariensis | reverse complement strand
TAAAACTTTTGTATAAGATAATATGAATACAAATATTGTGGTTATATCTAAGAAAAGTAACAAACAAGCAAAGGTGCAATAATTATTAATTTTCCCTCCTTCCCTTCCCCCTTGTTTCCAGCTCAAAATACTTAAGCAATTTATAAGAAATAAGAATACTTAAAAGTTGTATTCCATCATATTTGTTAATAAGAGGGAAATTGAAATTAAAAACATTTTTTATTTACACATATATTATTGATCAGCATTAAGAAAATACAATACAACTCTGATACTAAATATAATCTATGCTTAAATATATTCCTATAAAATATCCAAACTATTACATAAATAATAAAAATGTAAAATGCTAAAAAACTAATGATTCTCAGTCTTTCTCTAATTACAATCTTGGTCAGTAGCAAACTAATATTCACTAAATAAAAAAATGTTCTCAAAAAATAACATATCAATTACATAATTTTACATCATGAAATTTGGGCATGATTAGATGACTAACCGATTGTTAAAAAATAGGACCCAAAATCAGAACATTTTCTAAAAACAGAAAAGTACACCAACATAAATACTATATAGTAATCTTGCTGTCTTACAAAGAAAGGGCTACATACTTTATTATACTCCTCGTTTTTATCAGAGTTGACCCATATTTTCAAGTATTGAAAAAGTCTGAGGCAAATAAAACACAAGAGTTTAAACAGTTTTACCCCAAAATATTAAAAATGACTTTTGATTTTATATTTTGTAATTGAATTTTTCTGTTTGATTTGAATTCAGGATACATTAGAACCTACATGAGAGTTATTGCCAATATACACATTTATTTTTAAAAATGATCTATAAGCTAATAATAAAACAATTAAAAACTCTTACATCTTCTCCTTCAGAGGATGATGTATCAAATATGTTATCTAAATCATGGAGAGATACAGCAAGATCTTCTTCTCTAATGAATTTAGGACAGAAATTTTTTGTTGTGGGTGATAATGCCTTATCTGATTCATCATTTAAATGAGATGCCATAACTTCTTGTACTTGTACAGGTACAACTGATGGCATAGCTGTTGATGCTGTATTCATAGGTGATACATTGGGAAGCATTTTTTCGTCCTAAATGATAAAATTTATGAGTAACACAAATCCAATAAACAAATATTAATAAATACACAAAATAGCATTTAATTATGTAATGTAAATCACAACAGCCCATATAACTATACATGACACAAAAGTTTAATTTATAAACATACATATGAAATCTGATAAATAATTTGTATCTGAAATCAAAATTTAAAATTATACTATATAATTGCCTTTCATCAATATTCAAACACAAAATTGGAAATGAAATGGGAGAATCGAAACGTATATAAATGTCAAAATCATTATTCAAGATTCAAAAATGAAACCCTAAAAAAACAAGATAATTTTTTTTTTAATTTCATAATTTTAAGTTTGAACATGTACACATCTGCTGCAATGCATTAACGAACAAATTGAGTTTCTGACAATTTTTGAAATGCTTAAATGAAATTTGAATATATATCATTAAAATGGAATTTTTGGTTCTTGAGGTTTTGGATCATTTTTCATTAATTTCATAGAATATCTTACAAACAAACTGATTACTGCAGTGATGGATTGCAGAATTTGGCGGCTACTAACTGAGGAAGAAGCTATTTTCAAATTACTTCAAAATAAAAGAATCATTCACAGAATTGATGATTTTGTTACAAAATCATCCAATAAAGTTTAATTTTGTTTAAAGTCAAGAACTTATATTGCACTGTTATACATTTTCATGTTGAGTAGGGGGAGGGGGCTCAATCAATTTTTTTCATTATCTTTAATTTTAATCCTTTAGTTTCACAAATTTTTCATTTGAAAAACATGTTTATGTTAAAGCACAGTCATTACAATAATAAATATCTTGAAAAAGATAAAACTGTAAAACAACAACAAAATTTTCAAACAGTAAACTTCAACTTTTAATTCCAATTTAAAAATTAGCAACCAAAACAAAATCAGAGAGTAAATGGTTTACCTTAAGGTATAATTCAGTCTTTGGTCGAAATCCTCTTTCTGATGGTGTGGATTCCTCAAATTCAGTGAACTCATAAGGATCTTTGGGGACACAAGGCACTACATCATCCATTTCATAAGTATTTTCAATTGTATCACAGTTTGAATCATTTAAATCATTCTTATTTACAGCAATAGAATTTGAAGAAGGCAAACAACGTGATTTAGCAGATGACGGATACCTATAATATATTTTTTTTTATTTTAAAAATTTGAGAAACTAAAAACTATTTATTTACTATTGGCTAAAAATATGTAAATGCAAATATTATAATGCATGACAACAATTTAAAAATAAAATTGTGATTTAATATTACCACAAAGGAGAATTCAAGTACTGGTAGTTATATAGTAGTCCATTCATAGTCAACTCAGCTTCTGCACTTTCTTCATGTGTACGTTTTTGCAGTCTGGGTTTCTCCAACATTTGGCATTCAATATTATTAACAGGAGCTATTACTTCTGCTTGTGGATCGTCCTCACTTTGGTTAACTTCTATACTCAAAGGTATAGGGGACTTCTTGTTAAATAATTTGGCATTTTCAAAGGAGTTCAGTAATGATGTATGCAGAGGGGATAGAAGCTACAAACACATTAAGAAATTTTCATATAACTATAAATTTCATACCAACAATTTTCACAGAACACATATTGAATAATTATTATTACACTAATAATGTCTGCAAAGAAACAATCTATAGTAAGAGGAGAAATATATATTTAAAACAAATTAGAAAAAAAATATTTTTTTTAAAAAAAATAAAGGGAATACTTTTGTTAACATAATTAATTTACTTTAATGAGATGAAATAAATTTTTTATTGAAACAAAAAGCAAATTGGCCTATTTGCAATTTCTTTTTAACATTAAAGACTGACAATCAAATTAGAAAAAAAAAAAATTTAAACATATAAGGGAAGAAATCTCTTAAAGAAAAACTTCAACTATGGATTTTTTAAAGGAACAAGGATTTTTTCCCAGTTAGAAGACGGAGAAATAAACTATGCAACTGGTTCAAATAATAGTTAAGAAAAACATATAAACCATATAAAAGTATTCACTTCATGCATACCTCATCTGATATTTTCCCTTTTAATGGAACTCCTTGAGAAGAATCTCTGCACAGACTAGAAATATTTATCTGAGTTTGTACTTCTTCTGGTTCTTCTTTTATAACAGGAGGTTGCGGTGACAATGTAGGCATAACAGGATCAGAGGAAGACAAATGAGAAAAATATGTATCACCAGATGTACTATTTGGAAGAGGCTGCTTTTTAGGTTGAGTAAAAGAACTTTGAAGTTGAGGCAAATTAGAACTGTTAGAAAAAGTTCGAAAATCCATAGTCAATGATTTTCCAGATTCCTTTTTAAATGAAGACTGGGTATCACTTGATGTATGACATGTTACACTCTGTCGAAGGTGAAAAGGAGTATACATTCTTCCACTTTTGTGATTTCTAACATTTGTACTGTTTATTAAACTGTATGGACCCATGTTAGAAGCATTTCCATCTCTTCCCAAGAATCCTTGACTATTTTTTGATGTATTATGCTTCCTATAACACAGATTTAAAAATATGCATGTGATAAAAGTATAAAGAAAAGTAACCTTCAAAAAATATTTAACAAAATGTAATTGAAATTTCACATACAGGGGAAAGCATTCAGCAAAAATAAACATAAATGATTGTGAAAATTTTTTTCAAACTGGAGATATTTATCATAAACATTGTCTAAATGCAAGAACAAGAAATCTTGCTTAGACCTTTTTCTTCCAAAAAAAAGGCATAAAATAAAAAGATATTTAAAATAATCTCATTATTATAAAATATTATTTATTTAAACAACAAATTAAAAACAAAATTCAAACATTAAAAATAAAATTTAAAACTAAAAAAAAATTTTTAATAACAATTTTTTTGAAATTTATGCTTTAAGTTAACAAGGTAAAAATCTTGTATATGAATAATTTGTAAAGAAAAAATAAAGAAATTAGGTATAAATAAACACTTTTAGGTTTAAGAGATACCTAAATATTATTTTCATAAGAATAGTTTCAAAAATAATTAAGTAACTTCTAAAAAATAATGAATATGCATGTTAAAACTTTTGTCCCAATAAAAAAAAAAAAATACCTGGTACAGATACTACAGTTGCAACTAGTAACAACAGCATAATCTTGAAAATCCCACAAAGCTGAGTTTTCTTCTGACTTTTCTCGAACAACAGAGCCGTAACATTCTTGACTAACAGAATGAAGAATAAGATTTGAATAGTCTATCTCATTTGCTGCACTGATGCTGTCAATCTGTGATTTAGGAGAAACATTATTCACAGAATTTTGATATCTAGAGAAGTCTCCCAAGGCACTAGTTTCAGCAGGAGACATTGGAGGGGTTAACAATCCAGGAGCTGGTAAATTGCTTGGTTTCAAGTTAGGTTGGGCGGTGGGCAAAACACTGTCATTAGAAGTAGAGTTATCAGAACTTGGAAACACTTCTAAATGATCTTCTTCAGTAACAAAGACATAGGAAGCTGGGTATTTCATACGGGCACCTCCTGAAAAAACAAATAGTACTTTATAGACATTACACTGGTGACAAATCATAATGTAAAGTTTTTTCTTCTTTTTTTTATATAAATATAAATTTTTTTGTAAAGATAATAAATTAACAAAAATAATATCCATAAAAAAACTAACCCATTATTTTTTAAATATCTGAAAAAGATGACTTTTTAAATGTGTTCTGAGTATAACGAGTGATAAAGTATACAATGGACCAAGTCTTTCGACTAATTTTTTAATATAAAAAAAAAAAATGTTAACACTTATAATTACAGTGATTATGGGTTTTGAACAGAGCAGTTGTTACCCACGTCTGTTACTGTAGATAGTCATTCAACTTCTGCCAATTGTTACATATAGATGGTAGAGGGCACATGCAGGTGTCCACAAGATGAAATTACAGTGCTATAATTTTATTTAATCATAAACAATTAACATTAAAAATTCCGTATTTAATACTATTAATCAAGAATAATAATTTAAGGAACTCATTTTAAGGAAAATATTCAGACAAAAAAAAGTCTTTATTTTACATGGCTAATTAAATAATAAAAGTATTTTAAAGAATTTTTTTTAAATTTTTTTATCCGAAGAAATAAACTATACCATAAATTTTATTTAAGTCAAAAGATCATATTGAAATAATTCAAACCAATATTTAAATATTCTGCAATCATACCTATCAAAACTTCCACAATACTTGACATTTCACTATTAATTTTCCAGTTAGCTCTGCCATGAGGATAAACATAAAACATATGCCAATTATTAAGGAATCGAGCCATGTGAGGATCATTATACTTGTAACCAACACCAGTTAACTTTCCTTCCATTCCATAAGGAGCAAGAATAACTAAGAAAAAATTTTTTAAAAAAACAAACTTTCAACACCAACAAATATTTTATTAAAAATATGTAACATTGTTCAGAAAATTATACAATTCAGAATTTATTAGACACTATCTGCTAAATTAAAAAAAATCAAGTAAATACTCATTAATACTATGTGTAGATTGCAGAAATATAATATTAAGGAATAGCATGTAGCAAAAATATAAAACTCTGATTTTAAAGATACACATTAAAAATAAATGTGCTTAACATTATTAAATCACACAAAATATAATATCAATATACGTATACATTTAATCACAGCCTTTTCTTTTTCATAAACTTTACATTTCCTTTAATAAGGAAGACTTCAAAAGCATATTAAGTGCTATAAAGAACACTGAAGCTTTACAGCAGAGGTGTCAAACTCATGACCCGGCTAGTATATCAGCACACAATAATATATAATAATGTCACAATTTTTTCCGAAAAAGGAAAGATAGTAACAAAGAAGAGATGTCACGTGTCACAACGTAAACATTTAATTTTTCTTGCTCTTTTATTTATGTTAATTATAATGTATTATTCAAAAATGAATGATTTTTTTCTTTGCGGTCCACTTGTAAACTTGTTTGTTTGGCCCAAGTTAGCCTTTGAGTTTGACACCCTTTCCTTTACAGTATATTCAAGAATTCTCCTAATGTAATTAATTCATTTAACAAGGATTTAACTTTTTGAAAAAGAACCTCATGAAACTTGAAGGAACTTATATAGGAAAATATGAATATGTCTTAAATACCAAACTGCTAAAATACAAACTAAGCAATTCAAATCCTTTTATCCAAAAGGATATTTCTTAAATTAAAAAGATATTTTTATATCAAATTAGAAATCATGTACAATACTTAATTTTAAATTAAATTGCAAAATGTAATAATACAATAAAACTGTAAATTAAATATAATTTTAGTGGAAAAAATTATTAACATAAAAAAAAAGTAAAGGTATATAGTGTAACAAGCCTATCTGTTCTACTACAACATATATATTTGTAACTTCTGTTTCAATTCAGATGAGTGCTTAAAAATGGATTTTTTAAAATATGCAAGTTTTAACTAATTTAATAAATGTTTTTTTAATTTTTACATAATAATCTAATATATACATAATTCTTCTAGTTACTTGGGAAATATATTTTTTACTATACAATAAATGTTCAAACTAAGGTTAAAACTATTACAAACACACATATTAATGGAATAATTATTTTTAAGTGAAACTTAGTACAGCATGAGAGAAAATATCAAGATTATATTTAAAAACGACTTACTTCTTTCACTTGACATTAAAAATGAATACATTTTAATGGTGAAACCAATAGTATAATTGGAATTTATAACTTTTAGTATTATTGCATTTAGATACAATATTGTACATGAATGTTTTTAAAATCTCTTTCAATCTACAACTGCACCTCATGAAAATCTGAAAATAGGTTACCTCAACTTTCTTTCAACTACAATACTAATAATAGAACACTAGTTGCGTAGCCTGGCCTTACATGGACTATCTTGAATAATGCATCATTCCCATGTAGAGAGAAATAAGGTCTTGTGACACATGCCCAACATTCTCTCCTACACAAATAAGGAGAAACCCAGGACTCTCAGGAGATCGATGGGCTCTATGAAGGTGTAAAATTCTTAAGGGTGATATTTTGAAGTAATAGATTGATAATGTGTATTACATCCTTTTTTTTCTGGGAGTAGTTTCCAATTCAGATATGCAAAACTGTCCTGGTCATATTGTGCCATGGCTTACAATTGGCTACTTCTTAGTTTTTCTACTTTAACTATGTTAAGTCATGTGAGTGACAACTGCCAATTTCTTTTTCTCTTCAACTTCAGCATCTCTTCTTTCACATCCTCTAATTGCTTACTCTCTATGAACCGCATCACCTGTAACTCCTCTTTTTCCTTTACATATCAGAAAAGACAAGGATTAAAGCAAAAAAGTAATAACTTTACAGTTTTCAAAACCCTGTCCTTCCCAGCTTGAGAGGAAATACTTAAGTTTTTCAAATCATTGAATAATTAATAAAATCTCAACAAAAGAATATATTTAGGTTAAAAACCTACATTTTTTTGGCACACAAACAAAGAACAGAGAAAAATTACCCACTGTACTAAAGCTGTTTTCATAAAAAATATATATATATTCTTTTTAAACCTGTAAAGCTGACAATTTGTTAAAATGATTCTATTTGATCTTATATTACAAGATAAAAAGAAAACAATAATAATGGTGAAAACAAAATGTGGAAAGTCATTACGTAACTTTATAGAGTACATACACATAGTTAAAATAAAATTACAAAAAACAGAACATTTACATATTCTTCTCAAAGAAAAAAAAATAATGGAGAAATGAAAATCAAAAAGCTATCTAAATTCATGCAAATTTGATTGTGCAGATAATTTTTGTATGAAGAGAAAGTATAACATATCCACAGTGAACAACCACTTTTGCATCATTTGATGGCAGAGAAAGTCATGTAAATTCCTATTACAATTCCTGAACATTTATAAAAGTATTCTCTCACCATCTGGTTTCTGTTTCTGTAATATATACTTCACATCTGCTAAATGATTACATCATCACTGACCATTTTTGCATAAACAGCCAGCACTCTTACCCATCTTTTTCAACAAAAATGCCTACTGCATGACTTTTCCTACCACTGGTTTTTCACTTCATACATTTAAATTTTGATTGTTATTTCCAGAAGGAAAAATTTATGTAATACCTGCAAAACTTTTTTTTTCTTTCTTTTTTTTTTCTTTCTTTGCAGAGGCATAGTTTTTAAAAAAAATTTTAAGGGTTAATTTTTAAAGTAAAAGCTTCCAATTTTTACACACTGATAATAAGCTACAGTACCTTATTACAAAAATATAAAAAAGATAAGTCCCATAAACAAAGCTTAAAAAGAGATGTTAAACAAAAAAAATAACAAATTTTTGAATCCTACTTGTTAAAGAAAATATTTAATCTTCAGTTCAAACATGGATAATGCAGCATAGATGGTGTAGTTATTTAGTGAAATCGTGAAGTTACTGAATGTTTAAGTCAAATTTTGAGTACATTTAAAAAAATTGTCACAAAAAATAAATTTTGATAATCTTTTTTAAATTACTTGGTCAAAGAGAGAAAACCATGCACTTTAATACGATACAAATTTGGCCAATCAGACTGATTAGAAAAAAATACAGGTTGGTTCAAATATTCACCATTCCCAAAATCAACTTATTGTTAAAAAATCTTTAAAAAAAATCATTTTGAAACTTTTAATTAATATATATATTAACTAATTGCAATGTCAAAAGTGAAATCTTAAAAATAGTTTTCTTTGATTATTTTCAATCTTTTAGTACTTCCAGCACATTTCTAAATTCAGTGGTATTTGAGAAGAAAAGCCATACACACATATAATAATTCACTTAAATTTTCTCTCATGGAATTTGCATACTAATTAATTTCTAGTTTATCCACTTAAAAGGAAATAATCACAACCTTACTTCTCAAAAATTGAAACAAGCATTTTTAAAACAGGATGATGCAATCTCTCATCACCCATGTATTCGGACCAATCAGAAAAGTCTTTACCAAATATCATACGACTCTAACAGCTTTTGATTAACCTAAACTATAAAATGTTCTATCAATAAAATGTGAATTTAAAAGTACCAACCTCCTCAACCTTCAACAAATTAATTGATCCCACCAACAAAATGTTCCAATTCAAATAAAATCATTTTAATTTTAATGCTGTTAAGAATTTTTTTTTATTTACAAAATACATCAATATTATTTTGATTTTTTTTAATTAAAATAAACTGGATAATACCTTATATATACAAATTAAAATTACTTAGCATCAGTAAATGAATCCTAAATATGTAATTAAAACATTACAAAATCACAATCACACACATACCTTTAACATTTTTTTGCCCTGTTTGGGCAGCACTCATATGGCACTTATCAAGCATGTAAACAGCTGACACTTGTCTTTCATCAATACTTGCACAAACCGTACTTTCACCATGTATGAAAAACTGAACAGCAAATGCAACTTTTTTCCTAGAGTAATTCGAGTAAATACTGAATTAGCCCTTGTTCATATGGTAAAATCTCTTCACAAATATTAATTTTCTTGTCATACATTAAGTAGCAAAAAAAAGAGAGAGAAGGAAAAAACTTACCTATTTTTTTTATTTATAGGAAGTACTTGAGGTTCAACAAAAAGTCTCCCTAGCCTTGTATAACCCCGAGAAAGCAAACACCTAAGTGTTAAAGCATAAATTTAAAATACTGCTAAATTTGGTAATTACAGCATATTCTCACTTGTGTTTGCACATTATATAACATCTCATTTTAAAGCAAAAAAAAAAAAAAAGAACTTTAAGAAAGCATCCAGATATAACTACTACAAAGAATTTTTTTACTTATGTAATAAGGAATTAGTATGAATTACTGAAACAAAAATTTAACTGTTGGAAGAATGGTGCATATGTAACATTTATTTTAAGCACAATTTTTACAAAAGGTGGAAATATTAATTAAGATTACTGCATATATATACACATACAAAGTTTCCATAATTAAATATCCTTATTTCAAAGTTGCCTACAGCTGAAACCAATCATGAAACTTCGTGGATGACAATAAAAGGATGATAATTATTTTTTATTATAAAAGATAGTGAATTTCAAACATCAGAAGAGGGTATTATATCAATAAATTATACATTAGCCTATCTTTAACAATAGTTGTACAATTTTTTACAACAGCAAAAACATGTTCCACAGAATATATATATATATAGTCACCATTATCAATAACCATCTAAAATCACAAAACAACATGTTCTACAACTGAGCAAATTGTGTCTTGGAAAATGTTGAGCATGCATCTTAAAATGCTTGCTTTAAGATCAAGTAAAGTTCTTGAGTTCCCACAACTTATTAGATGTTTCAAAAGCCTCTGAAGTCGAAAATCGCATGGATTAAGATCTGGAGATGGAAAAAGCCACACATTAGGAAAAATCCAGTTCTAACACACTTTTCGATAAAAACATATTTAACACATTGTACAATGTGTGATGTTCTGTCAAGCATTTAAGATTGTATATGCAAGGCACTGACATGCTTGCGGTGCAGAAACAATTTGTTTTCTAACAGTGACATACAGTGAAATACATTTAACACAAAACACTTAAGACAAAATACCGATTAACACAAAATAATACAATGGTCCTGACAAACTACTATGTATTTTCATGCTTTTTTTTCCTTCTTCTTCTTAACACAAAAAGATTTCCTTTCTGGGACTGAACAAAATACAGAAAAAAACAGCTGGACTGGACTGGACTGTTCTATTGTATTATCAGAATTCATAGCAGTAGATGAGGATAATATGTATACAGTCCCAATTATGGCAAACAGTGACATTTTAAAGTTTGTTCAAAGCTCAAAAAATATCAGTGATGCAGATTCCAATGACGAAAATGAAATGAATAATGCAGTTCCAGTTTCCACATCATTTGAAATGAAGAACGTCATGAAAAGTATGTGCAGTGATTTAGACGCACATTACAATGGGGAAATGAATAACAAAATGGACAATATTGAAGAATTTGATGCTGAAAAAACAATGCAAAGAAAAATATCAGATTATTTTCCAAAAACTTAATAAATGTTGTTTTTAAAAAAATTTGAAAATTTTGTATTAAATTTCTTTAAGTTCTTTTGAATGTCTTTGTTTCATTGATTTGTATGCAATATATGCTTATAAACATATCCATGTAAATAAAATAAACTCTAATAAACTTCATTTTGTTGGCATGCTTTTTTTTGCAATATCCTTTAACACAAATACTTTATTCCCTTCAGGTTCGTGTTAACCTATTTTCACTGTATACTACTACCTGATAACTGAACCAATCATTGGACTAGTTACAGTTAATTCCTTAAAGTAGTAATGACTCACAATAAAAGGTGTTGAAAATCCATACCACACAATCACTTTTGGGGAATGCAAAATAATGTTTAGGATAAAGCACAGATTTTGTGGTTTCCTAATTCAGCAATCATGAATATTTCCATTCAAATGATTCATCTGTCCATAGGATATTCTAAAAGTATCCTAAAACAACTTGAAAGCAAGCAAGAAACTGAAGTGAGAATGGAAAGTGATGGTGCAACTATTGCACAAGTGCACATCACAATAGAAGCAACCAATGCACAAGTGAAAGTTATATAGGTAATAATAAAGGATATAATTTAGCATGCCTTATGGACAGTTGAACATGATTTATCGAACTGTTTTACTGCACAGCTGTCACTTGTCCTAGTGTGAAAATTTGAAGCTTTGTCCTCTTTCACCTGAAGCCCAATTTCCTTTACTGCATTTGCAGAAATAGTTTCCCTCCTTTTTAGAATGAATAGACACAGACATTGATTCTTTTCTTCACAAATCTTGTTATTTATTTATTTTGAGATTTTTATACCATTAACTGAATCTTGTCAAATTACTATCAAAGTCCAAACTTCAGCAAAATCAGCATTTTGGTGAAACAATATTACTAACAAAATAAAATTTCATAAACTTAATATGTGTAAGCACAATTAAAACATTAGAAATAATAAAATTATTACAAATGTTTCTATGAATTATAACAGTTTCTGAATGACATTGAAAAATTTTTACATTTGTTCTATAGGTTTTCAAATTAATACACCTTCTAGAACTAATAACGTTCTAAAAATTGATCCTTTTAATTATTCTATCACTAGCTATATTTAAGATATATAATATTAAAAAAAAAAAATTAAACTCAAATACTTGCTATTCAAAAATTTGACAAGTTGTTTAGAAATTTCAAATAACCTTCACAAATGGAAAAGTCTATTTTTAAATCATTTAAAAAGTTGGCATTACAAACCTTTCAATTAAATTGTGCAAGGCCTTAAACAGCAATGTGCGGCACTCATAAGATAAACCACTCTCCCATGACCCTTGTTCTGCTTCTAAAAAAAAAATGATTGGGGGATAATGAGTATCATTACTCTGCTTAAGAAAAGACTTCAGTAATGGATCATCTAATAAATTTCCAGTTACTAAATAAGCATTTAATATAGTTATTTTAAGTACCATCAGTAATATCCAAAGGAAGGAAACTCATGTTAAAGACACATAATAACAACATAAAAGTTAAAAAGCAATACAATAAATCGGCACACATAAAAATCACTTTAAATTAAAGACTTAAGTTCAATTTATTTAATGTATTTTTAAGTACTAAATTAATATGCATCATCAATATTATTTAAAATAATTTTTTTAAAAAAAAACACACCTTAATTTAAAATAGTAAAGTATTAAGTATAATTGTATTTAACCAATATTTTTTCCTGTAAGAAAACCAAGCTAATTCCACAGTAAAAATTTTTTTATGAAGCCCTAAAAAAATTACCTGTTAAGGAAGATTCAACCAAACTTGAAAAATCAGGTCCTTCCCCATGCCAAAATATCCAAAGTTCTTTAAAATAAGATAAATTATTATTTTCTTGAGTTTGATGGATTCCAGCTCTTTGAACTAAAACTCGTCTCCAAACAGTGAGAATTCCAGCTGAAAGGCATTTACTATACGACTTTAAAACAGGATCTTCAAGGGGGTCGATAAACAACGAATCTACATACAAACGGCGCCATTTTATACCATTAAGATCAGCCTGAAAGAATAAGTTAAAAAATTTAATATTTTTCTCAATATCCTTATTATTAGCAAATTCATACACAGTCATTTTACCTTCATTCATAAGAGAACTATATCATACAAAAACTTTGAGGGGGGGGGGGGGGACAAATCTTTTTTAAAGGAAATACAATCCAATTACAAACAGTCACTTATTCAGAATATAACATCAAAGATAACTGAATATTCTTTAAATACAATCACCTTTTTTTACCTAATCATAACAAATTCCATAATTCATTGATTTTAATAGTATTGCATCAAAATCATCCATTCATGCCAGAATTAGCTGAATCATCATCAGACAGCAGTCAAAAGACTGCTGGAATCATTAAATTATTTTTTAAAAAGTTGAATTCTACATCAGCTTACAGTAGATGAATGAGACCTGTGTACCACTGCCATGTTTCCTTGTTATTCCTAATACAATAAAAAGCCATTCTTGAAATAGATTGTGATAAGAGATGAGAAGTGGGCTGTACTCTGTAACTTGCACATTGATTAACTCTAGGCTGGACTTCTGAATTACCTGCACTGACATAAAAATCAGAATCCCATCCCAAAAGAGTTTGGTTGAACATTTGGTGAAATGTGCAGGGAATAATTTACTGAAAGGTCCAGCCACCTAACCAAATCATTAATGGCACTTTCTACTTTCGTTAGTTAGAAAAACTGATGCACTGGTAAAATTATGTAAATGTATTATTTGGGCATATTTTCTCACCATTAAGTAGTGACAGTGGTTCAAGTGTAGTATAGGGGGGCCACTTCGGATTTGGCTATTTTTCTTTGGATTTGGCGATTTTTAACTTCATATTATGGTGAGATATCGAATTCATTCTAAAATAAATAATAAATAATTCCAAAAAAAGTACCTTGGCGACCACTTTTAGTCACCAAGTTTTAGTTGATTTAGCTTCTTTCTCAGATGCAACATTAGCAATTAGATATTGTCACACTTATAAAAGGAAAAATTATACAGACTGTGTACTTTCCTACAATGGGGTTTCTGAAGAAAGTGTTAAGAAATAAATAGAAAAGGAAGGTTTCCTTCTCTGTTTCTTATCCTTCTATGCATACTTTTCTGGTCATCATTAGTGAAGAATATAAGATGAAATTATTTAATGTTTTGACTTTACGGAAAAGATAATAAAAAATTTCTCATTTTCAATATATATATGCTGGATAATTCATTATATTTAATAATTTTATTAATCTGATTACTAAGATTTGTACCTGTAAAACAGTGTAAAATCACTTAAATTATATATATAAACACTGTGTGTTTTCCAACATTTAATCTTAATTTATTGAATTAATACGGCACTATGTCTTCCAAAATAATACTTAATATCAATTCTAAGCCATATCTTTATTCTTAAATGATTATTTAAAAAAAAAAAAAATGCCATCTCTAATTGTTTACAATCACTACAACTATTCATATTATTCAGACCTTAAAACAAATATGTCAAAATAAATGTCTCTCACAACCAAAGTGAAATCTTGTTAATTTCAAGTTGTCTCATTTTTCATAATAAAAATTTAAGAACAAATTAAAATTACTTATAAATGTTAATTGCATATATTATTTTTTTTTTCTGTTACCCAAGGATGTTAATATATTTTACTAGTAAAAATAACTTGTATCATACAGATGTGGTCTAAGGAAGCAGGAAGATTTAGACATCTCAGCTAAAAGTTTAATCCACATTAGATGACTAATGTACACAATAAATTATTTGATGGAAAAATTCACTATGAAAACTAGGAGGATTTCAAAGAAATTGATAAATTTCTAAGCAACTTATCACATTAGAACCAAAATCTTACATTGATATATTCAGCCAAAATAAAAATAAAATACAATGAATTGTGTTTAAGCTACCAGGAAATAAAATATGTATTAAACAACATTTTCATCTAACATTTTTAAACAATAAATAAATTATTCCACTTTCAATAAGTTTAGATAGGTTTTACAATAAATTTTTGGTATACTTACTATGCGTAAAATATAAAATGTAACTAACTATTGCATCATCAAACATTCAACATTAAAATGTTAAACAAATTAAGCATTTAGATTTTTAAAAAAATCATTTCCACTTTTTTTCTTGTGCAAACTGCCCACAAATTACTATGTTTTTTTTTTTTTTAATAACATTTAACTGAATAATCATTCCCCTACTTAAAACATAAATTTTATATTTAAAATATAAAATTTATGTGTTAATTAAATTTATGTGTTATCACCTGTAAGTGCATGTTAACAAATTTTGTGAATAACATTTCACACAAAAAGGACAAAAGTTTAAATAATTAATTAACCTTTTCAGATGCAACATTTTTATTCTAATACTAAGATATCATTTAATTAAAAAATACTCACACAAAAATTTTGTTGATAAATAATTTATTTTCTGAAGTATTCAATAATTTTTATACTTGCATTGAAATAAAAATATCAAATATAATTTTTGAGTAAAACAAGAATTGTAACTTTATATATTATTTTTGTTATCCATTCACGTGCATTTTTAATATGGCTGATCAATATTTAGATTAATTACAAATATTTCACATTTAGAAAAACTTTTTTTAACCAACCACTTACAGTCATAATAATATATATATATATATATGAACAGAGATGAAAAATTAAGACCAAAGAATGTAATTTAGTAACTCTGTTCTGAGAGTACAAATTTTTACATTGACAGCAGCATATAATCATTTATTATCTTAAAATTGAATAATCATATAAGCCATTTATTTTGGGAATTTAGTTTTTAGTTCTAGACATATCTGATCTAATTGTACAATTCAAATTCTTCATAATAAGTTTTAATCAAAATATCAGTCAAAAGCTAAAAATCCAAACACAGATTTCAAAATATCTCTAACCTAAAAACATAGAAAATTTACGAAGCTGAGATAATCCCATGAATATTAAGTACTATGGAACATCTATTTTAACGCAAAAGTTATATACCCATTAAATATTTAAGATTTTACAAGATTCTATTAACGTCGAAACTGTAAGTGACTTTACATAACCAAATTTCAGTTAAAATTTCACATGTATTCTCTGAAATAAAATTTAAAAAATTCGAAGAGACAAAATTTTTGAAAACTCGGTTATTTGATTCAGATATTTATTCACTGTATTTATTCATCTCATTAGAAGCAAAATGTAAGTAAACATATTTGCGCAGATTTCGTTTTCTTAACAAGTTTTTTTAAGAAACACTTTAATAAGAAAAATAATACTTTTATACTTAAAAATACTTGTTTATTTGATCCCTTATTAGAAATCTATTAAATGTTAGTTTTAAAAATTACATACGATGCATAGTTTCGCTGCGATTTATCAATTTAACAGCATGTTTGTAATCAAAACAGAACATGAAATTATTAACAGATTACATACCAACGCAAAGAAATTAGTATGACAATCTTCAAGGCTCGCTCCATTTGTATTATCAAATACATGAGTCATTTTAAACCCATTCTGAAAAATTTACATTAAAAACAATTAAATATAACTCAGGAAATTTTACAACCTACTATAACGTAACACAACACACACACAACATGGCGAGAACTGATATTAGGGTGGGAAAGGGTGAAGGGGGATGAAGCCGCCAAAGGACATTTAAATGCACTAAATATTTTAAGTTCATTGAAAATTTATTGCAAGAAATCCTTCAATTTGTATCGTATTTTCATTTTTCTACAACAAGACTTTGAGATCACAATAGTAACATCTCAAAAAACTAGAATTGACTACAAATAGGGATTTTGTTCAGTTGCAGGGAATATTCCAGAGCAAAAAGGGAATTTTATTTTGATAAGGTACAGGGACAGTTGCGACAATCACAGTTTGGAGATGAGATACAGCAATCAAAAATTAGGAAGCAGGTCTGCTAAAGAAACACTATTTTTGGTATAAAAAAACTAAAAAAAATAGAAATTAAGAAATTTTTATTCAAATTTTTAAAAAAATACCCAGAAAATAATCTCATTCATTCAGGTAAATTTTCCAGTTGAAGTATTTACTCTCGTTAAAGTGGAAAAATATTATTTGGCTAACGGTATGTGTATGTAATTTTAAACTAATAAATATATAATCCACATTTAAAATTATCTTTCAAGTTGTGTATAAGTACAAAGCTTTAGTATAATAGTACTGAACTTTATAACTGTATATGCAAAATAGTAAATGTAGTATACAAAAATAATTACAAAATTAATTTAGAGAATATAAATAGTAAAATAATAACTATTATTCACACTAAAATTACAAAGAAGTAAATGATTAACATGGGGGAGCACATTAAAATAGGGGTGGGGGTCGAAGGTTTTTCTCGTCAAAATATTTTCTCTAGTTTAAAAAGGATTGCCAAGATGTTATCTTTGGCAATAAACAGTTTGGTGCAACCATATGAAAACGATAGAGCTTAGGAAACACGCTCCGATTAGAAATACAAAGTAAAATAAAATACTTCGCAAAATAAATTTTCGCTTTAGAATTCAACAGGGCAGTTTAATTAATTTTAATTATTTGAATACTTTTTTTAATAAAATATCAAAATTAAGAATGATTTCCTCGCCAGCTATAGCAAAATATACTGCTAAAAAAATCAGATAAGAAAGCCAAAAAGCTTAGAAAATCGTGAGAAATAGCATGCTTTGGCATAAAATTTAAAATACACATATATTAGAATGCAATAAAAAAAAAAAAGGAAAACACACGAAAAGAAAATGGAGCTTTAATTATTTGAAAGAAGGAAAGAACGAACGTGAAAGGATGCTTCAGGACAACAATTTGATTACGTGTCAATGAAAACATATGATCCAAAAAGAATGCAGGACGCTTAATGATGCACGTTCTCCTCTAACAATCAAGGCTGCAGTACATCTGTTTCCCGTAGATGTGATGGATGTGGCTATCGATGAGATTTGGCAAATATTATTCCTCTTTTCAAGAAGTGCAATCTTCAAGTCCCGGATAGTAAATATAGGCGTTGATCTCGTTTCAATGAATTATGTGAATCCCAAACATGCTCAACAGGATTTAGATCAAGAAAGTATTCTGGAGCCATATGCCATATTGATTCAGCTTCAAATATGCTCTCCACAAGTCGAGCTGTACAAAGTCTTGCATTATCAGGCATTAAAAGAAAGGAATCGACAAAAGCTGAAGCGTGCGACAGGAGTTCTCAGTATCTCGTCTACATACCTTTGGGCTATCAAACTGTCCTTTGAAATAATATGCATGGCAGGTCTGGATCCTCCTTGTCTAAATTGTGATAACACACGAATTTGTATGGATTATTTCGACTGCTCCTTTCCCGTCATATGAAAACACGTGGTGATATCCAGGACGTTTTTAACCTCCCTGGCTCCCTAGGCATTTCAATAGATACGCCCCTCTATTTCCCGAGAACCCCTCTTCCACCTTCAGTTTTTACTTGTCCTGTTTTGTTTCGGGAGGGATTTTCCTTTAACTCTCTTACTCTTTTTCTTTTCTTTGTTTTTGCTGTTTGAATAGTCTTTCTATCGTCCACCACCTGTAGACCCACTGTGTCCTGGACTGACAGTCACAAGAAAAGGATAATGGTATTGCTTGACCACTCTTGTTCCTTTATTACTTTACAGCATCACGGACCACCCACTCTTTTGCAAATTAGTACGGTAAAGTAATTAAATCGTTTGCAATTACAGTAGAGAGTATACATTATTGTATATGAATTATTTTCAACTTGTTAATTATCATCTTTTGATCGCTTATCACTTTACTGTCTTTTTCTTTTCGACATCCTTATTCTGTATTGAGTCACTGTCACTGTATTTGTACAACGAAGGTTTACTCCGAAAAACGAATGATTTTTTGGGGGAAATCATTAATAACATCATTGTAATCAATTTCCATTGCAATATCATTTTGAATGCATAGCAACATAAACCGTTAAGCTTTTTATTTTCCATAATGGATCTCATTTTAGTCTTTACTCTCTTGAGGACAGAAATGCTTCTCTCATGATTCGCTAGGTGAATTCGCTGTAATTTCGATTTTTTTCTCTTTTTTCGCCCTCCAATTTTTTGCGCTCTCAAACCTTTTGCGTCTAGCATGCCTAAGCGGAAAGGCGGCCCTGGTGATGTACTTTAGACCAGTGGTCTTCAAACTTTGTCAACTCAAGATATCCTTATAACCATAAGATGATTTGGGGGAACCCCATCTCTCTCACATACATTAGAAGAATATATATTAAAATAATGTTTAAAATTGATCAGCATATTATGACTTTATATAAAGAAAATTAAAGAAAGTAAGATATTTTTTACTATATTTTTAACGCAAAATTTATGTAATTTACTCACTATTAGTATTAATTCGCGCTACTGGTGTCACCTTGTGACGGGCTTTGTCGAAATTACTTATACTAATCCTCTTGGGATTTCTTTGGGGCCAGAATTACAATTCTTTCCAACCAACCCAAGAAGAGATGTTTATGCAAATTAGGAACCATATATACTGGAATGTCAGCATTTGCGAGAATCGCTAAGTGAAACTCTGAGCGCTAAGTGGAGAAGTAATGCTATAAGTAAAGTGAGATAAAGTCTAGGAGAAGAGTCTTAATTTTGTGAGTCAGTCTAACAGTGCTAATGAAGACAAGCAAAAGTGGGTCCGAGACCAAAGGAGTATTGTCTTAGCCCGTACAAGTTAGATGGAAAGATAAATTGATGTTGTACGGACAGTAGCTCATTGCCCAGGAAATAACGGTAAACTTGTTCATTTAAACCTTAAGGATAGAGTGGATACTATTAAGACAGGAATTAATCTATAAAGATAGATTTAGTGGTTAATTGCGCTATTTATCAGTAATACGTTTTGCGTCATTGCACTCTTGATCATTATCCTCCTAGACTAGTATTGTTGTTGTATTGTATATAAATTAAGATCATAATAAACTATTTTTATTAAGGCAGAATTCAGTGGTTCCTCTTTCGTTCCCTCAGACATAGGTCGCGTGGATAGTGGAGAGGGTATCCCCATCGGTGGGGATATCACAACCTACCCTCGCATTATATTTAGTGACTGGAATATATCTTTTACACAAATTATCGAAACCTTTCTCTATATAAGCTATTTGCCGTCGTATTTTATTTTTGACTTTTAATTTGTTTCTATATTTTGTTTTTGTTATCACATGCGTTGAGAAAGATTTTTGACTTAAATACATTTTTCTGAAGGGGGTATTAAAATGTTTATAGCTATATGAGAAACTTCTTTGTGTTTTACATGAATTTGCAACCAAAAATTTAGAGACTGTTCTTGCTTAAATTTAGATTTTAACGCTGAATATGTTAATATGTCGATAGTTGTTTCTTCTCATTCATTGGCAAGCCTTCCGATTTATCGAAATATTCATGCCTTTTTTTTCTTCTGTAAAATATTACCTTATATATATACTTTTTTTTCAATTGAGAAAGTTAATTCATTATATAATTTTAACACTGTCGTTTCAATATCGCCATTAAGAAACCATTATTTTCATGTTTGGTTTTGAAAAAAATTGTACGCTGTTCTCTTTCACATAAAAACACCACAAGTTAAGTTTTCAAACCAATGCATTCATTTTTCTTTTCTCTCTAATTTTTATAGCATGTATATTCAGTCCTTGAAAGGATATGTTTACTTCAGTTTGAATGACAAGCATATCTGCTAAATAAAACAAACTTCGTAAACATCACATAATTTTGGAGCCCTGTCACGACTTCTTTTGTTTAAAACCATTCTGACCATCTTTTCACTAATAATTATTAATAATTAATAATAATTATTTTTACAAGAAAGTCGGATCGAGATTTTTCTTCTCGATTGTAAAAGCCAGGCTCTACGGTCATTAGATAAATCTTCATATAACGAAGCAAATAATACATCGAATTTAATTCTCTTGATTTTATAAAATTTACCATTTTCAAATAATCATTTTAAAAGTCCTTTACTATATTCGGTATTCATTTTCCCACAAGACTATGACGATGAATACAGTAATGAGTATATTTAATGCGTGGTGTAATTGAAATAAATCATCCTACAACTCCCTTATTAGAGCTCGGTAACGGCTTTGCTCCTTCTGAGCAGAAATATTAATAGTGTCATTTACCGTCGTTAACTCTTGTTGATATTTTTTTTTTTTTTGCAATTTGCTTATTTTTAAAAATATATCCATTCAAAAAATTCAAATAATTGAATTTAAAATATTCATAATTATTAATTAGTTTTTAATATAATTATTTTTACTGTATATTAATAATCTCTGTTTTTATATAAATTTCATGAAAAATAACACGTAAAAACTCCGTATTTATTATCATTTATAAATATAAAATATATCTGATTTAAGATTTATTTTTCAGATTTAATGTTTACAAAATATATTTTTTAAATTTTACGTAGTTTAAAACAAACAAAAAAAAAACAAAACAGTCAAGCGAATGCAGCTTGAGTGTGTGTGTGAGTGTGCACAGGTTGTTGCCAAATTCGACCGAAAAATCAGAAGGGTAATAGTAGGCAGCATGGGGGATGACAAATGACAAATCATTACAGAACATGAAATCGCAAACCACGTTTTATCGATGCAAATTGCGATAATAGTAGCCGTCGGGAGGACGACGAGTCAGACGAGGGGAGTGGTCAAACGAATGTGAAAATTTGGAGCGCCGTGGTACAGTTGAAGAAACCTGCACTATGCAAATATCCCACTTATCCCAGAGTTGCTGCAGGAGTACCGGTTATTGCGTACTAGAACGTGTGTTTCATGCTCGTTGATGCACTAGCATATTTTTGAATTGCGCTGCAACACCACCTACATCAGTGCTTCTCAAACTTTTAATATTTGCGACCCAATATTCAATCATAATTTTCATCGCGCCCCCCTTCCATACAATAACAATGAATTGAATTCAATTATAATATACTTTGACGCTGAACCTACAATACGACTTTAGCCTCTTACGTGCCATCAGCGTATATAAATGTCTCACTCAGCCAGTGCGGTAATTCCCCTGGACATATATATGCGTCTTTCCGAAGTAAAATCTTTTCTGTGCACTGCTGTCCATAAAATTTTTCCTAAGGTTTTGGAATGCAATAAAAGGACCTTGACAATGTTTGCAATGGATTTACTTATTTCAGAAAGTTTGCTTATTTATTCCTTTTCTACCTTACCCCCAATACACCACATACGCTTCCCTACGTACTAAACGGTGGTATTGGGGAGCGAATCGAGTAATTTTTAATCGGTATTTAAGGGATTAATTATAATCCATATAAGTTACAAAGCGAAGTGTAAATTTTTGTATATAATTTTATATATGATAAGCCCATGGGGTCACTGTTAATTATTAAAATTGTTTTTAACTTAGAATTGTTAAATTAATTATAAAATATATTACGCTGTACTGATATACTTATAAGTGTATTATATTAGTGTAAATGTGTATTTTATTTTTTTAGTATGCCTGCATATATATTGTTTGCTTACTTTCAGTAAATTAATAGTTTTTTTTAAAAAATAATCTTTTGTTTTCGACTTTTCAACATGCTCGCACCCCCTTGTAGGGTTATCCCACCCCCCTAGGGGGTGCTCCCCACAGTTTGAGAAACGCTGACCTACATGCTACATGTCCCGTGAGGTGCATGAACATTGCGGACTTGTTGCTAGGCCTCCATGTTTCCCGGACCTCAACCCTTTTTATTTCGGCTTCTGGGACCATCTTAAATTGTTTGTATTTGAGTTGTAGGTGGCTACAGATGAGGACCTTACTCCACGGATCGTCATAGCCTTAGCTGACCTCGCCAGCGCACCAGAATTCGCGTAAACGCGTCCGACAATCCTTCGTCCGTTGTCGTTGTTGGCTGTGTTATGACCTACGCTGTTTAAACTTCGAACAGTTCCTGAAATAATTACTGGTCGTTGCATTTCTGACGTCCAGCTGTGATGCATTGTTCTTATTGTAAGCATGCTTTAAGTCTAATAAATGTATTTCTTACCTCTTATATTGCCCTTTTTCATTCCACTCGACATCACACTCTTCATAACTATTTTTGCGAATTACTCCAACTAAACGTGGCTTGTGCTCCCATGTCTGATGATGATTTGTCGTCCCCTTGTTGACAACTATTACCCCTCTGAATTTGTCGGTCGAATTCGGTAACACCCTGCAAACTCAATTCTTTTACAATTCATAAAATTATACTATCCTTAATTACTTTATTGTTCTGGGGGAAAAAAATCATTTTTGTGTGTGTTGGGTAGTTTTTTTTTTTTTTTTT
>BMAV01016223.1:59177-71237 GCA_019973955.1 Trichonephila inaurata madagascariensis | reverse complement strand
ATATATATATATATATATTGTTCAAATTTTCAATCGTTAATAAAATACTTTCTATTCATCTGTTTAAAGCAGGAATTGACTTCATTTTTTTTATATTACTTGTTTCTAATTAGAATCATATAGTTCATGGGCCAATTATTACAAGAGTTTCCCTCCAAATGTATAATCTTTGTTCTTCAACAAATGATATTCAGATTAAGTTTTAAAAATTAATTTTACTTCAAAGTATGATGCATACATCTAAATTGAATACTGTCATCGTATTTAGAGAATCGTTAAAAATATTAATTGAATAAAAAAAAATCAAACGTTTTTTTTTTTTTTTTTAAATAATTTTAAAGGGAGCCTAAGCTATTTATTTTAATTTAATCTGAATTCTGCTTTTAATGTCATGATCAACGTCTTGCGTAAAAGGCTATGCTTTCTAGTATCCCCAGAAATCTTAAATTTCTGGGGATACTGACTGACGCGTTGCGACGCATAATTCATTTTTCCTTTTGATGCAGACTAAGGCGCACGTTCGTTTGTCTTTCGTTTCGCTTTCTAAAGTTTGTAATAACTATTTTTGTTGTTTATTTTCACTTTTTCTTGCCAATAAATCCCGGATCCTTCCTATATATATCTCCAATGAGCAGATGGAAACAATCCAGAATAGGATTATGTTTCAACCCTTGATTGGAACTCTTTTTGAAACTGGTAGATTGCATTATATTTTGCATACTAATCACGCAAGTTCTATGATGACAGTTGATCCCTTGTGTACCAAACTGCACCTTCTAGCATCCCCAGAAATCCCAAATTTCTAGGGATATTGGCCTTGACATTACGGTACACATTTCATTTTTCCTTTTGACCCTGACTAAAGTGCACATTCGTTTATGTTTCGTTTCGCTTTCTTTTTATAGCTGTTTCTGTTGTTTATTTTTACTTTTTCTTGCAAATATGGCATCGTTGCTGGATTTTAACAAAAGTGATACTGAATGAGAATATTTACCGGAAACCCATAAATTCGACAGTGATTCTGGTACGGATTTATCTATTTGTGAAGAAAAGGAATAAAAATGACAAAACACTTATGTAAAGAATGCTGAAAAGCTTTTTGTTCCAAGGAACATTTCGAGAAGTTTGGCAAATTTTTGTAATTTTAAATTTAATTTCCCTCTTTTTTGAAATTCTTGTAACCTTCACATTTTGTAAACTTTTGAAATTTTATACAGTCCCAACAAAAAAAAAATCTACCTCATAATGTTTCTTATGCTGGTTACACTGGTTGTATACTTAAGTAAGCTATGCATCCACATAAGGTTACAATGGGATTTTGGCCTTTATTTTGCATGCATCTATTAATGGTTACATAGTGCGCCAGGAGTTGAAACAATCAATCTCCAATACTTTTATTTTATACTGGCTGGTATACCCGTTCTTCGCACAGGTGAGTTGAAAAATTAACAATACAGATTGAAGGATAAAGAACTTTTTAATGAATTAATTTTGCGTGAATTTCAAATTAAACAACAACAACAAAAAAGAATCCTTTTTCCTATCTCAGCTGGACAAAAATCCCTATTTGTTAAATTTTAAGTCTGTAAATCTAATAGCTTGTAAAATGGATTTTATATATATATATAACACCCCGTAATTCTCCTGTGGGTCAGTTTTTGAAAACACCTTCCAAAGCTGATTTCTGCTGAGCAAAAGTAAAACATTGTTACAAATTTTGCATAAAAAAGTGTAAATAATTTATATCCGTGTAATACATTAAATATTACTTTCTATTGTATTTATTTTATGTTCAAATTGTAATATTCGTAAGCAACGCCATTCCTTACAATATAATTGGCGATTCAATGGAAACACAGCGAAATGTTGGCAACAGAGCCAAGTTAGCATCATTTTTGGCAACCATGTTGAGAACTTAGCGATTGATTGAACGGTGAAGAAGTTTATATGCTGTAGTGCCACCTCGTGGGGAGCTGCAATAAAGTGGATGGCACAAGAACCTTCTCCAAAAAAAAAAAAAAAAAAATTGATATACATGCCATGCTATTTTTTATAGTGATCGGTTGAACGGAGTTGGAGTGAAGCGAGGTCATATGTACAAACATTTATATATATAGAGAGAGAGACAGATAAAATAAAGTATAATATGCAGAGAATGTAATGTAAATAGATTTTCTTAAATTTTAATACAAAGTTTATTCAGTTGAATATACTTTAAATTTAATTAAACCAAACAAGAAGAAAGAAAGTATAAACACATTTAACAGGTGATTACCCTTTTGTTTTGCAATTTTCAGTTCCAGTTTGGAAGTGTGGGGAATCCTTTGGCCCAAAGCATGCTGCTTTCTCTAGGAGGTGAAGATTGGAAAAGAGTGCGAAGCATCGTCTCTCCTACTTTCAGCACAGCAAAAATGAAGAGGGTAAGCAATGACGAAACATTCGAAGGGATCCTGAGGTCTTGTTAGGATTCTAAAATTTAGTCAATACAAACGATCTGTTACATATTTTAAAAAGTAACACAAATCAATTGATCGTCGTTCAGATGAATATGTTAAATCATTTTCACCCATTTATTTAGCATATTAATCATTCACAAATTTTTTCTCTAAAGTTTCCTGAATAAGTAACCAAACGAAAAAATGAATGGCCAAGAAATACAATTTGATTTCTACATATAATTAGGGTAAGCTTAAAGATCATATTAAAGCGTAGTGCAACGTCAGAAATCTATTCTCCTGCTTAAGAAGAATGATCTGAGCAACATCAACAACACATTTATCTGTAATGATATTTAACACAAAGTCGTTAACCCATAACTAAGTAAAAACTACAAATGTTTCTACTACAATTACATGATCCACATGTTTCAAATACTTAATACTAGATTCTGTTTACTGTGTATAATTTTTGCAATTGTTTCATTATTTTTATTTTAAATTTTATCTCCCCCTCCCTCCATATCGTACGATTCCATAAATATGTTCATGCCTGCATCTAGTGGTGTAAAACTATTGGTGCAGCCATCTAGTGGTGAAAAACTAAACTACAAAGTGCCAACAAATGGTTTTAAAATACAGCTCTTCTATTTTTCTCGCACATGTTAAATAATAAATAGTATTTAACAACTTTTTTTGTTTGTTTTTCGTTAAATTAAAAGTTGCTGTCCGTATCATTAAAAAACGAGGCCAAAAACTATAATTTTTCTTCGAAGAATGCCACCAAATTTACCATTGAAGTTTGACTCTCCAGTACCTTATGGATAAATAACTTTTTATTCTGATCTTATTGGTTATAATTTCAGAATATTGAATAGAAATATTTCAAATAATTTTATAAATATATATTGCTTATTATATCCTATTAAAATTTAGAAAATAAATTTTTCATTCTTGGTATTTTTAAGTTAATTTTTGAGATATAAAAACAAAGAATTTTAAGAGATAGATCTATGAGAAATATGTAATGTTTATTTCCTACTGTTCTTACTATTTCCTCCATCAATCAGAGTTTTTTCTCTTAGTTTTTAAATTAATTAATCTATTCTACTAGGAAGTAAACATCTCAATCCCTCAGATAAAAGCTGAAGTACCGAGACTGTGACATGATGTCACAGTAGGAGAGGTTAACTCAATATACCTTTTCAGGGCCAAGATAAGGGGGTCTGTGTTCAACCGGCCGGAAGTATGACCCAAGGTGACTTCTATCTAAGATGGTATCACAGGGAATGTGTGTGTGTGTGTGGAAGGGGATACAGGATTACCGGATTGCACCGCTTATTACTAATTAGAAAACAATATTTTTCCAAAAGCAATTAGAGAGAGAGAGAGAGACTATTAGGGCAATCATGGTATAATTCCGTTGCGTAACAGATGACAGAGATAGTAAAACAAAAACATTGTTTTATCTTCAACTTTCATGAGTTACGGATATCAAAGAGAATTTTCATGAAACACATATTTCCGATTGACAAAATTTGGGACATGGTGGTCCAAGGTAAACCAAGTTATTTAAAGAAAACTTTTTGATTTGTGAATCTACGAAAAATATAAAATTATTCTGAACTGATGTCCGCAAAGGTATTAAATGTTTGAGACAAAGAGAGAGAGAGAGAGAGAGAGAGAGAAAGCCATTAGAAGATTAATAAATATGTAAGATTATTTAAAGCTTTCAAATTAAATGATTTTTTTTTAATATATTGCCCAGAACAACACTTTCTCTAACACCATTGCGAGTGGCTTGGGAAGAGTTGCAGGTAGGGATTGCAATATCGGAACAAAAGTTCAATACCGATATATATTCGGTGTATACCGGTTTTAATACCGCTAGTAGAAATTTTAGAAAAAGAAAAAAAAAAAAAAAAAGCACTGAGTGTTTCTTTGTTTTACTTACCAGTTTTATTAGAGAGAGTAAATATCACAAAAAAATAATTTGTAACTTATGAATTATAACAGTATATAAAGAATCACACAAAAAAGGAACATCTTATTTATTTAAATCACAAAAAAGTGTGAATATCACTGTTCTGTCGGGTACTATTACAAATTTTTGAAATGTGATCTTAAAAAACATAATGCATCAATTGTAGCCTGGAACGTAATTTTGTGCAAAAATTACCAGCTGTAGAAAATGCTCTTTCAGCATCTAGTTGGTGGTACTGTTAGCAATACGCGATATACTTATTCCAAGTACAGTCGAACCTGTTTTTGTGCGGTCTTTTTTTATGCAATTTCCTTTTTGTGCGATTTTTTATGTGCGACATTTTTTTTTATGCGGTGTATGAATTTCAATGGCTTTGGCACCACTGCAATGTTTTCTATCTATTTACTAGTGGCGTAACGGAGAATGTTAGGATCCCCCCTGAAAGTCAGGTTTTGCCTTTAATATTTTATAAATTGGGTAAATACGTATTTAGCGTAAGTCAGGCCTTCTTCTCCTAGAGCCCTGCTCCCCCCCGTGATGCGGGGGTGTACGTTACGTCACTGAAATGTAGACATTTCAAGATGCTCTATTCATTTGTTATAAACAGTCTCAGACAATGCGCATTCAGTTGCTTTCTCTCAACGCTCCAGCAGCCCACGCTTGATTGAAGACGAAACATTCAATGATAGTGACATTATCAATAATTTGATAAATTATGTAGAGGGACAAGAAGCCAGATTCTTTGAGAGTGGATAAAAATATGCAGGGATCCAGCTTTCCAACAAATTGGAAAAGCATTTTCTTAAAATAGATACCAGTTAAGAAAGGAGTATATAAAATTCCAAAAAGAGCTTCAATCATGTATACCTGGTTATCGTGACATTTACAAGCAACTGACCACCCGTCCTTCATCACAAAAACTTATCTCATTGCCAAAAAATAAATCAATTGAACTTTCAACTTCAAGTGACGAAAGTGATTTTGAACTTATTCATCACAGGGCTTTGGATTACGATGAGTAGCAATGATTTACGTATACTTATCCGTATATACAATGAGAAACTATATGTTTTTAAAATCTCTCCATGTGTAATATTTAATTATTTATTTTGTTATGGAAGTACTCTTACATAAATTTCGTAAATAATTGGCATATTTTATAAATGCGACTTTTTTTATGCGGTCCCTATCCACCGAATAAAAAAAGTTTTTTGTAGTATTTCCACGAATAAGTTTGTTATATGTAAGAATTTATGAAGTTTTTGAATATTTTTTTTGTGCGTTTATTTTTATGCGGTCCCTATCTACCACACAAAAACAGGTTCATTTGTATTTATCTCCAAGTTCCTCATCTTCTAATAAATTGATTTCTCGTCGGATGGTTTTGGATATAGCTGCTTTCTGTACTGTATTTTGGTTTGTTGAAATTTTTTTAGTTATCGCTAATTCTAATTTTTGTTTAAGGGAAAATTCCACACATTTCACTATCGATATTAGTTTTATCATCATCTTCGATAACCGAATTCTGCTTAATGTGGATAGGCTTGTGGGTAAAAAGTTTTAAGAAAATTTTCTATAAACTTGATCACACTTGATTTGGTTAGTCTCTTTTCTTCTTTTTCATTTTCATTTTTAAAATCATAAAAATTATGTAAATAACGTAAGACATTCTCTATTTCGGTATGCCTTTCTTCCGAGCTATTTTTCCATGTAGTATATAATTCTGCAGATAGTGATGTGTGCTGTTCTTTCAGTGACTGCAACATGAAATTAATTATTGCATTAGCTGTTAATAAATTAGAATCTCTCCGACATAATGCCTCGACAGCCAGTTTAATTGGAAGAAGATCTGATACAGTTCTGGATATTTAGTCAAATTCACTGTCAGAAAAATTAATTTGCAGGTTTAATTTCATCATTCCATTTTTGATTGTTTTTTTTCCAGTTTCAAAAATCGTTCCATCATTAGGAGTATACTGTTCCAACATGTTTTAGAATCTAATATTAGCATATGTTCTTTTTATTTTCAGTTAGTATATATTTTTGTAATAAGGCATTTTTTTTAAGGGGATTGAGTGAGTGAATATTAACGTCGCACTGTTCAGCTACACGAGGACTTTTGGTGACGGACCAAGTAATTTTTAACCATGGTCAAGTGACGTGGACGACACCTGAGCTGGCACCCCTCTCCTAACTGCCACACCACACCAACGGGTTTTGAAGGGGAACGTTTAAATACCTTTACAATTTTTCGAAATTTATTAATTATAGGAAGATATTCTTGATGAGTTATTATTTCATTCTCATTATCAATATCTTCAACAATTCCATTGTCATTATCTTCATTGTCAGTATCACTCTCACTCTCCTCAAAGACGGAAACCAAAGTTTCTTTATCACCAGTGTTTGAATTCTTCCGATCCTTATTTTTTTGGTATAATACATGTATCGCTTTTCATTGAATTCCGTGAGCATAGTACAATTGCTTATTTGCACCAATCAGCTTTAAAACATTTTTCATAACTGTTGCTCTATCAGTCATTATGGATAATGTTGTGTCTGACTACTGTTTGACGGTAGATTCTTTAAGAGTTGGCGACAATCCCGCATATGCGAGGGAGGGGTTGCCGTTTTGTGAGGGAGAAGGTGATTGACCCTCGAACGAGGCGGTAAAGAAAGAGAGAATCCATTGTGTTTTTGGAAGCGTGGAGCGCTTGACTGCGATTTGGAAGCGAGTTAATTTGATTGAGAACCTGTAATGAGATAATTTGCTGTACCAAGAATACAGTTTCTTGGGGGTGTTTTAACACGACGGACTGTGTTTGTTCGATTGTAGTGATAAACGAGGTAATTTTGTTTAAGAAGTTTTTAGAAAGTATTTGGGAATACATCACACATATATCTTCTTTAGGGAATAATCCCTGTTTCGCCAATTTAGATTTAAGCACTTCCACACATTTTTCGGCTGACATACTTCCTGAGACATGTGTAAGTCCTATATTCCAAAACTTTTTTTCTGAATGAATATTTATATTTAAAAAGAGTCTATTTCTTACAGCCGACCATTCATCCGATGTAAGACTACTCCATTTACTTTTAACTGAATTAGCTCGTGTTTCAAAGAATTGTGAACACCGTTAATGCAGTTTATAACAGATCTTCTTATAGTATTAATCGATGTGTTGGTAGATTTTTAAAACCTCTGGCAGATACTGATTTTCTGAACTCAATAGAAGTACCAAACACTCGAAATTGCAAACCATCTAATGCTTTCATTTTACTTATAATTTCATCCAAATTATCTTTTTTTTCTCTCGAAATAATATAAATTCCCTAACGGCTTGGGCTTAGAAACTGTGCTTAAATTTGTAACTTCATCGCAATCAGATTCTTTACTCTTTAACAAATTTGTTTCATGCTTCGTTTTTAAATGTGTATGGGGTCTACTTGTACTTCCTCCATTCACTTTAATAACTCTAGAACATTTTTTACATTGTGCCAATAGATTCTTTTCATCATATAAATAATGAAACCAAACCGAAGTATTATCAACTAATTTTTTTATGTTCTTTAAGGTTTCCGACTACGTTCGGAACCGTGATTTTGCAAAAGCGTGTAAATGGATAATATTTACGATACTTAGCGTCACTTAGATTAGAATACATGTGTAAAATTATTTTAAGGACATTATGACAAAAAATGATTTAAATACAATATTTTGGCAAAAAATTAACTTAGAATAACCTTTATTCCAAATGTTCTCCTTTTGTAAAAAATGCTTCTATTGTATTAATATTTTGCCTGTATTCAGCTAAGACCTCTGTACACAGGCTCAACTAGAATTTTTGAAATGCATAACTTGGAAGTCGGTTTATCAATGTTTTACGAAAACAGAAGGGAGAAATTTTAAGAAAATACGCCGATAATTATTTCAAATGCTTGTAACTCTGAAAATAATTTGAATTTTTTAAAATTCATAGTTGAGCCTCTGTACAGAGGTCTGAGCTATATACAGGCAAAATATTAATACAATAGAAGCATTTTTCACAAAAGGAGAACATTTGGAAAAAATGTTATTTTAAGTTAATTTTTTGCCAAAATATTGTATTTAAATAAATTTTTTTTGTCATAATGTCCTTAAAAAAATTTTATACATCTATTCTAATCTAAGTGACACTAAATATCATGAAAATTATACATTTATGTGCTTTTTTAAAATCATGGTTCTCTGAACGTAGTCGGATACCTTAAAGCTATTCATTATTATGGGTTATTATTCATGAGTAAATATCTATAACGAATATGAAAAATATTCTGAATTCTTGAAATGAACTCTTGAATTTGAAAAATATTCTGAATAATTTGAAATATATTCTGAAAAATATTTTGAAGTATGATATGCAAATAAAATGTGAATAACAAAATCATCAATTAAAAAAAATATCGAAATATTACGCATTTTCTTCAATAGTACAACCTTGGTTTATCAGATACGAATATCAGACTACAAATCCTGCGCGAGGGCAGTATCGCTCTGAGCTGTAATAGGATAGTTTTGGCGTTGGATGTGATTCACATATTTTATAACTTCTCTTGATTGTACGATACAACTATCTATTCCCAGTCAAAATAATTTCGTCCGTTAGGGAGACATTGTAGTAACAGGTGTTGATGGATGAAGGAAGGTAGTTGAGCTTGAATTTGTCATTCCTCTTTTAAGGATAACTTAGGAGTAGGGAATTTAGTTCTATTTATCAGAGAAATAATTTATGTCTATACTTTTACCTTCAGATTAGTAGCCTTTTATCCTGTTGTATCTGGCAAGGAAAAAAATCAGAAGATGGATTTAATGAGTTGCTTGAGAACTGTTGAACAAGATAAGAAAAATAAAAATAAGAACAATGGAATGAGCGGAATATAGACGTTCAATATCTTACCTTCTAAAATGGATGTAAATTTTTTTTATTTATAATATATTTTAATCACATGGTGCAATAATTAAAACTATAACATAAAAATAAAAAAGTACACTATTTTGCTATGTTGGAGATCTTTGAACATAGAGTGGAAACAAAAAAAAATTCTAGTAAATACCGAAAAACCGGTACTTAAACTTGTGAATACCGGTATTTCAAAATTGAACAAATGGCTCAAAATGCCGCTAATCGGCATCCTGGTATTGCAATCCCTAGTTGCAGGGCCTTCAATTCCGTAGTGTTATTTCAATTTTTATGAAAATATATATTCCATAATGTTTAATAAGTCCGCATATATTTTATCTAAATACATTTTTTAAAATACTACTTTTAATTTTTATGAAATAATTTACATTTATTCTCGTTTCCGATAATTAGCAATCAATTGCTTTCATATTTAATAAAAGCATTACATTAAAGCAGTTTCCATTGCAACAAACAAATAACAGGTAAAAAAAACAAAAAAAACGTCAAAATAAGAGATTCTTTTTTTATTTCCAATGGCCAGGGTTACAAAAGACCACTTTACCACAAGGGGTTAGGAACAAAAACAGATAAAACAAATAAGGAAATAATAAAGTGGAGAGAAAAGTCTATGGACCCACACAAAGAGTTCCTAACTTGATAGTAAAGATAGCACAAAGAGGAGCTCTTTAGTGCTGGTCAGAGGTGAATGCGGTCAGCATTCATGTCCTCCGAAGTACCACAGAAGGTGCAGAAAAGGGCCTGTGCAACATGAATTAGATGAAGATGTTTGAGGAGACAGTCGTGTCCAGGAGCCAGACGAAACTCGATAACTGATTTACGTTTTGGCCACATGGGAAGATCCTTGTTGTATGTTGAATGGAAGCTCCCTCTTCTTTGCTAGGTGGACCGCTAACTCATTACCTGTGGTAAGAGGATCGCGTCTCTCTTGCGGGCATCTAGTTGTGTGTGTGAAGGGGGGGGAGGGAAGAAATACTCGACATGATTCGGCTAATCTATTTATTTCCACACACACACACACTAAAGACAGACACAATTTCAACTAATAATATTAAGAGAATGTCTCAAGGAAAACCGTGAAAGTGGAACAATGACGGTAAAACGTGAGGGATTAGGCGACTAACAAACGATCCTTCTTTTAATTAAGGATGTAACCTATTATCCTATTTAATCTAATCTTAATTCAATCTTAGTGAACAATCGTCATTTTAAGGTTTCCTTCTAATAAGAATCAAATCACTCTAATTCTGATATTATACCTTCAGTAGCAATATCTCCTGGCTCGAGTATATCTTCTCTCCTTCAAGTTAGAAAACATCGCCTACCTATATAGTAAGTTAAATTACATATCCCGATTCTCTTCTTCCGAAGGATTGGTTGTGAATAACGCGAGTTGATAGCCCAAGGATTTCCCAAGAAGATTTAATTAGAAAATAGCGTATAGATCCGTCACACTGTTATACCGCAGTGTCCAGGGATCCACTGCAAGACAATTTCCTTAGAGTACTCAGACAGATTTGTCAACAGTTTTTTACAACCAAAATAAGAGATTTAGTTATATATTTTCATCCCTCGGTAAAAAATTTTTCAAAATAATAATTATTTCATATGCGTTAAACGTATACTTTTTTTTTTTCTGTTTTGCATAGCACAAATTAATTCTTCACTTTGTTATTAATGATCCTTTTTAGAGAACAGTTAATTGAAATATATATAGCAAATTAGAAAGTCCGATTTAAGATCAGAACACTACTCTCTAAAAATATGTTTCTTAAGAAGATATACAGGGTGGTGCAAATTAAGCTACCCGGAGAACAGATTTTCAAATTACAAAGGAAAACACGGCAAAGGAAAGCTAATTTGCTTACAGCAGCAGTTGAAAATCACCACCATTCATCTTTTGACACCTTTCTTACTTTGTCAAGTTATGGAAGGCAGATTGAACCTGGACTGCAGGAATCTCATCAGAAATGCTCTGCTGCAGTTCTTAAAGACTATGAGGGTTGTGATACACTTTAGAGTTATGGGTTCCTCACAAAAAGTAATCGCACACTGACAGATCAGTGGATCTGGGTGGCCAGCTAAGGCCGAGAACAGACTGACCTCCGCTGATAACTATGTCATGAGTGAAGATTATGTAAATGTGACCCATGGTTTGTGTCAGGATGTACGGGCAGTTGAACCATTCTGATGGAAGCAACTGTAGGTTTTTCCTCCTCAGATTCAAAATGTCGGAAGTGTAAGGCTTCGGGCCACTTGATGTCCAAGTCACATTAAAGTCCAATCGTATTGTAACGTTGTGTCTCAAAGCTGTGGTCGGCTTCTTTTTTCTGGAGACGATGATCACACGTGCATACGGTAGCTGCACGGTTGATGCGTGGCCCGCCTTGGACCTCCCCCGCAACTCCTTGACCCCAAGGAATCTATTCCCGCCAAGCGGAGGATGCAACCAGAGATGCAAAAGCGACGCTCTGATCCCCAAGCAGAGAGCGAGGAAGAGTGGAGGGAGAGATGCTGACCTCTCGAAGGGAGCAGATGTGCGAAGGGAGAAGAAGGCTCTGAACTTACCAGGAAGCGGTGTGGCTAAGAAGGATCTCTCCTCTCGCAAACAACTGTTTGGAACTTTAATAAATTTTTAATAAGTTAAGTAACATCATTGCATAATTATGTTAATAATAGC
>BMAV01016223.1:40891-54829 GCA_019973955.1 Trichonephila inaurata madagascariensis | reverse complement strand
TGTTTTAACTAGTTCCAACAAGTTTTACAAGAGGATGAGTTAATGAAACTAAGCAAATACAAGCTTCGATGTATTTTTTTTAAGTGAAACTTCTTTGCGCTCGAGAGTGAATTGAGAAATTTACCCAGTTTTGCGTTAGGGTGAAAAAGCGAACGGAAGTAGTCTCCCCTCCCATCTCCTGAATCGTCACCATAGTGAGGAGATGGCCATAGGGAGGAAAAGGGAGGGGGAACGGGGATACCACGTGATTTGCGTCATATCCGTAAAAAAGTTAGATGATTGCCTACCTTCCGATTGCGGGTCCTTTTCCCCCCAGACTCGGGAACATCTATCAATGTATGAGCTGCAGTGTGTGCATTACGGAGTAAACAAAATAGCTCTCGCAGCAAAAGCGTACCTTTTTTTGAAATATTTCCTTAGATTGTTGGCTACATGGCGATGTGTTCGGCGGCTAATTTATTTTTTTAGTTTTCATTTGTGTTGAATTGTATTAACCCTCTCACTGCTTAGTTTTTATTACGCATTTCAAATATACATATTAAATCTACATTTTAGATTTAAAATATACAAAAAATTGTTGTAAAAGAGTTTTTAATTTAAAATTTAGAATTAGATCATACGAATAAGAACATAAAAGCATAAATGAAAACATAAGCAGGAACCCGCGGAAATCGCGGGATGCGCAGCGTAAAGGTTAATTCGTCAGAATGCCTAAATTAAATGCACAAAGAGGAAAAAAGTTTCGTAAAAGAAAAAAAAAAGGAAAAAAGGAAAAGTAGCAGCAAGTCCAGTCGAAAAAGTGTACAAAAAAATAGTCCAAATTCATCAAGTTTTACTGCTAAACCTCCATCAGGGTACACATAAAAGAATATCGAGCAAGGAGAAAAAACATTGTAAAATACTCTCTTAATGCCCAGTTTAAGGGATGGGAATGCTATTCAGACTCTTCTAATGACAGCACAGATTAATACGGACTTTGTGAATCACCCTGAGTTATCAACTTCAGAGCCCTCAACATGTCTAGTACGTTATGGAGTGAGTGAATATTAAGGTCGCACTGTTCAGCTACACAAGGGCTTTTGTCGACGGACCAGGTAATTTTGAACCATGGTCAAGTAACGTGGATGAAACCTGAGATGGCACCCCTCTCCTAACTACCACACCAACGGGAAGACGTTTCAGCTGTCGATAGATTTAGGGTGCATCGTTGCCCTACACGGCGGGTCTTTAGTGGCACTGGGCTCGAACTCGTGACCAAGCCAACCACGATCCGATACCTATACCACTCGGCTACCGCGGTCGGTAGTACGTGTTGGAACTGATGCATGTGAATCGATAGTAAATTCTATCTTACGTTACAAAGGGTATGATTCCCATAAAAATGCGTGGCCACGGTAGCCTAGTGGTCAAGGTAACAAATCGTGGCTGGCGTGTCATAAGTTCGAGCCGAGTACCGCTTAAGACCCTCCGTGTAGGGGAGCGATGCATGATAAATCTGTGGAGAGCTCAAATATCATCCCGTGGGTGTGGTAGTTAGGAGAGGTGAGTACCGGTTTAGGTGACGTCCTCGTCACTTGACTATGGTTCAAAATTACAAAGTCCGTCACCAAAACCCCTCGTGTAGCTGAACAGTGCGCCGTTAATATTCACTCACCCATAAAAATGCTCACAAAGATTTTCAAAAGCTATTCGTTGATAATCCTTTCGGTCACGGGTATTCGATTTGTGATATTTTATGGTTTAGAGATGATTTGAGAACGCCTGTTGCTGAGCATAAAAATATTTTACTGGAAATTATAATTTAGAAGACATTAAAGAATGTTACAATTGCCGACAAAGTTTAAGTAGGAAAAATATACCAAATTTATCAAATATAATGGTTTTGTGTAACCAGAGAAATTCAAGCACATCTTCCTACTTTGGATTAGGTATCAGAAAGACTCAATTCGCCTCGAATACCTTACATGCAAATTAGGCGATTGGGACATGTACACGGTCAGTTTGGAATATTAGAGCAAATAATCAATATTCCAACATCGCCAAAGAAGTTTCACTTCTATCGCTTGGAATTCCACGCACCATTTATTTTTTTATTTTGTAGAGAAGCATCGTGAGAGGCCAAAAGCAAGCCATCGTTTGGTCTCTTTTTTTGATATACTATTCAAAACAGTATGTTGGTATGGCTTCGAGGAATTATTACGCTTTTGCAAATAATTGAATTTTTTACTTTTCCAAAATCTTTTATTTATTATTTCATTATAATTATATTCTTGTTTGTAATTATGAAGTAACAAAAAGTACAGGAGAAAAAAGAATTATATACTCTTTCAGTTCTCGTTAATAGATTTTAAAATCGAATTTAATCTAAGAATTTTTTTTTCACATCAGTAAATATATCTTCGCAGTAAATGAACATATTCAATAGGGGGGGGGGGGGGGGAAATCTTATTAAATTCGGTAACCGCGGGGCGGAGAGGGACATTCCAAAACATTTTTATATGTCAATGCTTCTCAAACCTTCAATATTAGCGACCCAAGTTTCAGTAATAATTTTCATCGCGGCTCTCTTTTACAATAAAAATGTATTGAATGCAATAATAATGCTCTTTGTCGCTAAAGCTACAATATGGCTTTAATTGTAAGCCGTACAAGATATCAAGATAAGTATTAAATTTTATATATGACAATCTCATAGAAGTCACTAATAATTAGTAAACTTGTTTTTAAATTAGTAACGATAAATTAATTATCAAATACTTTGTACGGTGCTGATACATTTATAAATGTATTACATCAGTATAAATGCATATTTTATTTTTCATTATGTCAGAATGCATTTTATTTTGCGTCTTTTCTGTACAGTGATATTTTAAACATTTTATTTTCGACTATATTTCGACTATATTCGACATATTTTATAATTTTACTTCTTTCAACTACGTAGAGTTTTTATAAAGGCATAAATCTATCTACCGTTTGGTGCAAAAAGCTTACACACAAAAGCTTTTAATAGTAATATTTTAATTGTCAAATAGTTGAAAAAATTCATTTGTTATTCAAAAATCCATTACTAAAATGACTTAAGGCTATTTTCGGTTAATGTTAAAGAATTGGACCCAAATTTGGAACATTTTTTCAGATATAAAAGAAATGAACATTTTATATGATATTCTGGCTTCACTATCCTTTAGAGCGTTGCATTTTTTATCGCACTACCCATTTTTAACCGAGTTGAATCCTTTTTTCTGGTATAAAATGTGTTTCGCGTTTTTTCTTCTATACCGTAATGTTAAATGGGCTATGCCTTCACGTATTAAAACGAAAAAGAAAGTATTCATTGAATATTTTGAAGTTTTTAAAAAAACTATATTGTTAACACAGGTATGAGTTATAATATGGCAAATTTTTCCATGAAAATTGGGGCATTTTTCTGTCTGAAAATGGGCTTCGCGTTTAATTCAAGCTTTCGTACTTTTACAGGCTTAAGATTACGAGTAGCATTTTGACATTTGAAATGTAGGCTAATTTTAAGGAGCAAAATAAGATAGGTGAAGAAATTTGGATTCCGTAATGGGAAAAGTCTGATTTATAATTTATTTATGTTAATAAAATTAATTAATTCATAAAAAAAAATTATTTGGCTATTTTGAGTCATTAACTTTGATATCAATAATGAGAATAACATAAAACTATTAGCAAGTTACTAATTTCTTTTTTTTTNTTTTTTTTTCTTTTTTTCTCTAGTTGTGTGTTTGAACTTTTTATTTATAATCTATTTTATACAGATCTATCCGAAATTGAAATGGTTGGGCAATGCGTGATCTTTTTCATTGCTGGCTACGATACCACAGCAAATACATTAGCTTGTGCATCCTATTTGCTTGCTTTATACCCTGAGATACAAGAAAAACTATTTGCAGAATTGAAGGAAGTCGTAAAGAAAACTGGAGTAATGGAATTTTTTTTTCTATGTGTGCCTTAAGTCATATAAATTCATATTTTCATTCATAAAATAATAAATAAATAAATACCGTATTTACTCGAATCTAAGCTGCCATCGATTCTAAGCTGCACCCCAAATTCTCAAACTATTTTGGTGAAAAAATTTTGTCATCGATTCCAAGCCTCGTTTTTGAGAAAAAATAAAAAAATGCGTAATAGGTTCATCAATATGCGATTCATAAGAAATTAAAAAAAATAATAAGAAAAATTAGTAAGGAATTAATAAAGAATTGTTTTAACCAGTATTAAAAACTTTTAAATACATACATGAATCTATAGTGTTGTGGACTAACTCGAATCCAACACTTCTGCTTGGTGATCTCGTATTTTGGTCAGGATGGAATGACTCACTACTCAAATTATTGACTTTCACACTTCTTTACAAATGGAACAAGACTTCATAAACACTTTTAAATATACTATCATTTAACGCTAATTACAACTCTCCACAATATGGTAACTCGCAACAGACCGCTAACCTTCTCATCTCTCGAGTGTTTGTGGGCGTACCACTACATCTTTATAAAGAGCCGAGCTTTCACAGCGCCCTTTATAGTTGGACTCTAACAATAGTTACTCTAACCAACACAATATCCTGTTTCGTCGCCCAACCGGTATAGTGGTTAGAGACGCTGACTGTGGTGCCGTAGGGACAGGGTTCGAATCCCGGAGAAGACATGGATGTTTTTAAATGTATAGTGTCTTTGCGGAATGGGGGTACTCTCTAAATAGCAGTCGAGCCGCAAGTCCTCTCGTGTGGTTGGTGGAAAGGGTAGAGAGGTGGGAGTCCCCTGACCACCCCCAGGTGTCCTCCCTCAAAATTGGGGTGGAAACGAGCCAAATCGTACTGTCACCTGTACGGTGCTCAAAGCTACGGCTAACTACAGGCGACACTTAGCTTTTTGCCATGATGAATTTCGTGGGCCTCGATCTGGCTTTTGCCAATCACACACACACACACACAGGTGTGACATCAGTAACAACAACATATCCTGTATCGAAAATGATTCGTCGCTCCCATTGTCACAGCTGACTTTGGAATTGGTGAAGGTGATGCAATTTTCCCACACGGTGCCGTCTTCCATGCCGCAAAAATTATATAATTTTTTTACACTATGCAGGGATATTTGTTTCATCTGTGTCCAATTTTCAGTGGCTGCTGCTCTGTTTTCGTTTTTTACTGCATATAAATTTGCCTTCCTTTTCATGCTTCCATCATAGTGAACTCGTCGTGGTTATTACCGATACTTTTGATGTTTAGGTGACTAAAAGAAAGCGTATATTAAAAAAAATGTTTTAAATATGAACAGACAAAAATGTTTTGGATAGACTGAATACTGGAGATAAACTGAGAAATGAAACAAGTTATAATGCAAGTGGCCAGAATGGATGGCTACAGTTTTTTTTCTTTTGTAAGGGGAAGAAACTCAATTTTCACCATCCAACAAATGTTTTCCCTTCGACTCTAAGCCGCAACCGATTTTAAGTAGCATTAACAGTGGAAAAATAGTGCGGCTTCGATTTAAGTAAATATGGTATAACAACTATATCTTTGACTGAACACAAATTCTTTCATACGTAATAATAATAATAGAATCACCTTTGACTGGATCAAACTGGTTCCAACTGGTTTGATGGAGTCACTTTTTATCTTTTGCTCAATTGAGGGAAATAATTCGTTCCTAAATGTTTTTTCATTTTAAGGTTACACGGTACCCTTTATCAAAAAAAATTTTTGGAGACAGTTACAGTAAAAATAATCGATGTTTTATATTCATATTATACTATTAAGCTGATTCTGTCTAATCCATTCTAATGGATGGCCAACCTGACCATCCATTATTCTGCTATTTTAAAAAATTAGGAAATTTTTAAGTTTATTCACAAATTCTTATAAAATACTTAATTTTTAAAATTTTTTAGTCATTTTAAGCTATTTATGTTTCTTAGGTTATTGCAAACAGAAGTTAGTATGGATTTGAAAATCTATTCCCTTGTTGATTTTTAATAATTATTTTTTTAGAAAAACCTGGGAAAATACACTAAAATTTTTTAAATAACTTTAGCATTTTTTATAAAAATAACTAGAGATCTCAGCCCTAAATCCATACTAACTTTTATAGAACATACGTTTGGGAGTATATACAAAAAAACTTAAGGCTCTATCTTGAACAGGAAAAAACTCTTAGGGATTAAAAAACACTTATACCTTCAAAATTGAAAGTCTGAGAAAAACGCATTTAAAGTTTGTAAAGTCATAAATCAAAAACACTTATAATGCCCTTAAAGCTCTAATTTTTTAATATGTTATTTTCCAATGTATGTGTGTGCTCTGCATTTAAACACTATTTTAATTAAATATGACTGAAATAAATATTTTTAATTCAAAATATATTTTTGCTTAATATTGATAGCATTTGTTAAGACGTCGGTTTATTCAGCTTTATCTTAATCTAATATTTTCAAAATGTTTTGAAACACAAAGCATTTATGTAGAAAATAATAATGATACTAAATTAATCTAAAAATAGCCAGTTTTGCTCATAAAATTAAATTTTTTTTAGTTTTAAATAGGGGCAGTTTAGGAAGTTTTAGCTCTGGTCGAGCGACTTTAAAATACTAAAGTATAGTACTACAATAAGTTTAGTAAAATGTAGTTTGGTACATCAAGGAAATATTCAGTTATATCTGCAACATTTGAATTCAGAATACTTGTATTCGGAAGTCTAATTGCAGAATCAGTAGAGGACTGATTTTTAGATACATCATTTTCAGTAGTATTCCATCTTTTCGGAATATTGTTTCTCACAGCAACCTGAGAACGCATTTGCCATGGCATTTTCGCTAAAGGAAAAATTATTGATGAAACTTCTAAGTTATATAAACTATTTTTAAAGCAAAAATTGGCCATGAAATTAATCTTAATTACTTAATTATGAAAACTCAAAAAACTCAAAACATAATTAAGCAGAAATGATTTTAGTAAAGAAAATTGGAATTAAAAACCATTTAATACTAAAAGCTAAACAATATTTTGAGTTAATACAATTTAAGAGTGAAAAAATGCTTTAAAATGAAACCGAAACCATAGCTCATAAAACTTTAAATATCTTAAAACCTAATTTGCTAACAGATCTGAAATTCCGTGGCAAGCTTCTCAATGATATGGGCCACTAGAAATTGTAAAAAAAAAAAATTCAGTAAAAATGAAACTTTTAGGGTACTGTGCAGGCTTAATATATTCAAGCTTCTTCTTATATATCAGTCACCCCAAAAGTCACGCCCGCCGGGCAGGAATTGTTTCAAAGAAATCATCTGCTAAAGATATGATCGTTTTATAGAGTTGAATCATTTAAAATCCGTTATTTTCCTCATATTTGCGTTAGTTTGGTGGGAAAAATAGAAAAGTTGGGGTGAATTTCAGCTGCAATGTCCTTCACCAATGGCTAGCATATTGACTTTTAGTAAGGTAATAAGTTAACCAATATAAGTGAAAGCGGAAAAAAATTGTAATTATTTTGTTGTCACACATGTATAATTCAACTTTTTTGTGCATGAATGTTTTAAATCTTTATTTCTTTAACTTTAATCTAATTCACGGTTTATTTTTTTACTGTTTTCATTGAAATGTATATAGTAAACGAAAATTAAGTGATAAATATATACACACATATAATCTAAAATTTATTAACGAAAGCGTACAATATATTTCGTTTCTAATACTAAAACTATAACTGGGCTAATTAGCTGTTAGATGATTTTTGAATCTAGCTGATGATTATTATCTATCTCGAAAGATCTATTTTTCTTTTATTCAATTACTTTTATGATCCCTTTCATCCAAGATTAGAGAAACAAGTAGTATATATATATATATATATACTACTAAGTCAATTCTTACTTCGTTAGAAAAAATTGCTGCCTCCATCTGTTGCAGATAAATCTAACTTCATCAGAAATAAAGCAGAATAAATTTAAAATGTGTAATCCCATTTATAAAATATTTCGTAATAGTAAATATTACATGATTTGAAACCATTTTATTGCAGAGTGAGTTTACGTACGAAGCAATGCAAGAAATGAAATATTTTGACAATGTTATAGCGGAAACTTTAAGACTGTATCCTGTCACCCCAAGGTAAGTCTAAAACGGAAAAAAGCTGAAAACTATGCAAAAAAAAAAAAAAAAAAACTCTTAAAATTCTCAAACGAGCAAAGTGGAATCGAAAACCACGCATAAGTCTCAAGTGACAGAGCTGAGAGGAAAATAAATTTGAGTCTATATTAACCTCAAATTAGGTACATCTATTCCCATTACCAAATATTTTTCTACACCTCTTACCTTTTCTGCTATCGAAAAACGTACAACACCTCTTTGATCCTCTTTAAAATTCTCCATCACTTGCTGCTTTCAAAAAAGAAATGAATGTACACGGTCATCATTCCTTTCTTACTTCTTTTCGAAATCAAATGTCATTTAGCGGGTAAAAACCAGTGAATTATTTTCATCTCACATCAACTACATTCCCCACTATTCTAACCGCAGTTTAGATGCGTTATTTGTTCGCTATTATTTTACTTTTTTTTTATGATACTGATTGCATGAATGATCCTGTAGGACATAGGTTTTCAACGTAGGCGATAACGACCCTTGTGGGCGTTTGAGGCTTTCAGGGGGGCAGTAAAACACCCAGATAAAATTAGGTCGTGTTGAGAAGGCACGGAGGGGCTTTGGACAGATTAACCAAAGATAGTCTAAAAAAGACTAAAAAAACACGCTGATTATACAGGGTGTCCAGCCTTAATGTGACCCAATAACTAATTCCCGAACCGTTCGGTTTGTATATGCATTTAAAATTTAAAAAATGTTTTTAAAAAAGTAAAAGTTTTTATGTGCTTTTTCGAGCCAAAAAACCCATTTAGAAAAAAATTACAAAAATTAAATTTTTATACGGTCCCCAGGTCCTATCACTTATGTTTAGAAAAAGATGCAGTACACAAAAACGAGGTAAACGCAAAAAGTTTCATTTTATTACGATAAAAACTGGCCGAGTTACGGAACTTTGAAAATCATACATTTCCTCCATTTTTTCGGCCATTTTCAAGAAGTTAGTAACGGGCCATCTCAAGGTGAAATTAATTGGAACTCTGCCAGGAAATTTTTGTTCTTGCACGCCACTTTTATGGAAATCGTTTTTAAATTTAAAAGTACATACATTATACGTTAATAATACAATAATTGAGTACTTAAGAAATAAAATTTATTCTGTGTAGGTGTAAACATGGCCAAAATATATTTCGGACGAAGAAAACATTTCAAAAACAGTTGCAAAAAAAATAGACTTATTTGCTGTGGCTTCGGATTGATTTGCTGCGGTGATGATCACGGCGAACGTTAAAAATCTGTTGTGTACTCGTTTGCCATTGCATACAGTTGTATTATAATATTACGAATTCTAGTACTGGAGAACGAAATGTATACAAATGAAAAATACTGAGAAATGGAACTGTTGTATGGGCAGTGTAATCGAAATAAGAGAGAAGCGGTAAGACTTTATGCTATTATAAATTTCTCAGTCGAAGACATCCATCTTATTGTACAATTGCCTGTGCTGTTCAACGCTTGTATAAAACGGGGAGTTGTCATAGACGTATTCCTTTGTCTCGTGCCACGCCTTCAAGCTTGCGGATACCCACTGATGATGTTTTAGGATATGCCCTGGCTCATCCTGAGCGTAGTGTCCGGGTATTAGCAAGGCTTGTTCCTATTCAAAATCGACAGTGTGGAACATATTACATACGTACGTTGCATATCCTTATCGTCCAGTCCTGAAGCAGGAAATAATGCCCGGAGATGAGGAGCGTCGTTTTGATTTTTGCAATTTCGTGTTAAACACACTGGATGAAAATCCACAGTTTTTTGAATGATGTTTTGTGGTCGGATGAATGCCAGTTCTCGAGGCAAAACACTATTAATACACAGAATACGCATTATTGGTCCCTCGAAAATCCACATCTAATACGACCAAATCGCCATCCAAGTGCGTTGGTCAATGAATGTGTGGTGCAAAATATAGAAGAGCATCTTAATTGGCCCAATGTATTTCGATGGACCTGTAACATTAGAATCATACATGGAAATTTTATCTGGACCTTTAACCGATTTTTTAGAAAATGAAGTTTCCTTATGGGATTTGTCACGCATGTGGTCCAGCATGATGGTGCACCCGGGTACAAATCTGTGCAATCATGCATATTTTTGGCGCAGACATTTGACACTCGAATAATCGGCTTTGGAGGTCAACAGAAGTGGCCCCCGCGATCACCCGACCTAAGTTCTCTCGATTTATTTCTCTGGGGCTTCCTAAAAAGCAAAGTGTACGAACGTGAATCCACGAGTAAATCTGATTTACTCAATCGAATCAGCATGCCATGCAGGTCTGTGACACCAACTATGTTGCAGAAGCTACATGCGGAGTTTCTGACGCGGATTCGGAACTGCATTTCTGCGGAAGGAAGTCCTTTTGAACATTATTTAGTTTGGTTATTCTGATATAATTAAGCCCCTGATTCATGATTGGCGTATCATTCCACCTTATGCTATAATTTGAGTGGCAAATCCGGTATTCTTTTGCTGCTATTTGTTATAACAAGCTGTTTTAATCTTTTCGGTACAAGTTGTATCTCTTTAAGTTAACTTTTATTGTTTGCCATACAGCAATACAAATTGTCAATCTATGATGTTTACTGCGATTTTTTAATATTACTTGATGTTTTCCTTTTGCTCTTTCTGTAGATAGTGAATTACTGTTTTCTAAACTCAATTTATATACCAACCCTTTTCTGAGCAATTTAAATGCTTCAACTTTACGTAGGCATAACTCGGTCAGTTTTTATCGTAATAAAATGAAACTTTTTTCGTGTTTACTTTGTTTTTGTGTACTGCATCTTTTCTTAAACACACAAGTGACAGGACCTGGGGAACGTATAAAAATTTAAATTTTTAAATTTTTCGTAAATGGGTTTTTTTGGTTCGAAAAGCACGTAAAAACATTCTTTACCTTTTTAAAAACATTTTTCAAATTGGAAGTGCATATCTAAACCGAATGGTTCGAGAATTAGCTATTGGGTCATATTAAGGCTTGTCACCCTGTATACTAACAAAAGTAAACAAATATTGGTTACCTTATGTTAATTGCATACATTTAAATCATTTCTGTCACGTGTACAAAAATTCACATATTTCGGTAGTTCGGGAAGTGGATGAAAAACAGATTGCACATTACATTCAGACCAACATTAAATTGAAAGATATAACAAATTTTAATTTCTGTAGTGTGTACGTGTTGTCTTTGTGAGTGAGCAGTAGGAAAAATGTTTCGTCCATTCTATCTCATTACGTATATTATCCAAGAAATAAAATTAATTATGCTAACCAGGAATTAACGTATGATTTTTTAAAGCCTGAAACTGTCGATTTATTTATTTTGAAAGCAATAGTTTATTATGAATTACTTCGTATCATCAAAAACCCTGTCTGTCTTTATAACAGGGGTATAAAAAAACTAAAACTTTTATTCCACTTTTTTATATAAAGAAAAAAATCAGTAGCGTTTCAATTCCAACAATATCCTATCTACGACTAAAATATATAATATTACACATTTAAATATTTTTGAGGCAATAGCTATTTCAGATTCGCAAATAAAAAAAAAAAAAAAAAAAAAAAAAAAATTGGCGGCTTCAGAAAAAAAAATTAAAAAAATATATTTTATTAGAAATAGAATATTTTTTAAAAATTTAATTCTTGTTTTCACCATGTATTATGTGTGCTCTTATTTCCCTAGAGTAGGTGAGTGAGTAAGTGAATATTAACGCCGCACTGTTCAGCTACACCAGGGCTTTTGGCGATGGACCTCGTAATTTTGAACTATGGTCAAGTGTCGCAGACGACACCTGAGCTGGCACTCTCCTTTCCTAACTACCACACCACACCAACGGGAGGACGTTTCAGCTCTCGACAGATTTAACGTTTATCGCTCCTCTACATGGCGGGTCTTTAGTGGTACTGGGCTCGAACTTGCGTGACAAGATGAGCCACGATCAAATCCCTTGACGACTCGGCTACCGCGGCCTCAACCTAGAGTAGGAGGGGGCGGTATCGAAATATTCAGTAGAAAAATTAAAAAAAAAGGTTTTGAAGCTATGCTATAGGAGATCTTTTCCTTTTTCTTTCAGATTAGAAAGAGTAGCAGATGTTGATCTTAAGCTGAAAGAAGCAGATATCACTATTCCTAGAGACATGATTGTTACCATTCCAATCTACCCGCTGCAAAGAGACCCCGAAATTTACCCTAATCCAGATGTCTTTGACCCAGACCGGTAAGAGTATTGTTTTTCTTTTTATGTTCCTGTTTAAGTTTTTAAAGACTTTTAGTGAATGCAAACATACAATGCCTTTTTATGATTTTTTTTTCAAAATTTTCTTTTTTTATGATAATTTTTCCCTTAAGTGATTTTGCAAGAACATATTTCAGAGACAGATATTATAAAGTCTTTCATGAAGAACCTAGTGAATATTTGCAGTAGTCAGAACAGTTCACTACAGTCTAGTGACAAAGAACAACTTAAATGCTCTAACTATGTGATATGGTCAATCTTTGTCGATCATATCGTTGTGGGTCAGTGTAAGTTAGAGGTGTGGGATTCTCGAAATGAATTGACATTTTAGAATTCTTAATATGACTTTATTAAGAGTTTAACTTAAATTACTTATATATTGAACAAACTTATATTAAGTGAGAATAAACCAAGACACGTAGCCGTGGTTAACACAGATCGCGCAATTGGATCACTTATCTAAATAATTATATTATCCGCCTACTCTAAATCCTAATAATATTTCGAATTCGGAAAATAATCTTCCTACCTTGAATTCCAAGCAACGGTTCAAACACCTTCAGATCGGCTCTTAGGCTCGTGTGCAATAGTATGTGCACCTTGTAGTAATGGCTAGGTTCCGTGATTCTTGGGTAGGCCGCCAATTTGCACTTCTACCTTTTTCAAACTGAACTTTCTCTAAATTGCCATCGCGCTTACTAAAACTTCTGTCCTTTTAAAGGCTATCTTATTTGCATCTATACTTTCGTTTCACTTCTTGGATTTGGGTTGGAAAAGATTTGCCATTAATCTTGTCCGTCAAAGAACACAGATGTTATGTTAGAGAAAGGACGCATGAGCCGTCACAGCTACTCAATTTTCTTAAATTTTGCATACATAACGACAGGGCCGGCTCCAGCAATTTTGACGCCACTCTCACCAAAGCAAAAAATTATAACTAAAAAAAAAGAAGATAAATTGTTAACATAGATGCACAAATATAAAACGAATAATTCTTGCGAATAAAAAAGCAGCTTAAATATATATATATATATACACACATTTATTTTAAGTCTTAAAAAAATCGAAATTAAGCACATAATTACCTGTTATTATTTCAAACGAGTAAAATGTAAGAGAAAAGAAATAGCCCGTTTCAGCAGGCCAATTTGTTCTAAAAAGATGGTGGGAATCTACTTAACTTATAGTAATTATGCTCAAGGCTAAAATAAAGCATCTCCTGTGGTTCTATATCTACTAAAAACTCTTATTACTCTTTTGTTTCCTTTTTGATAGTTAACAGAATAAGTGAAAGGAATGTTCTTTGTGACCCCTCTCCTGAATGAAAGTTACCATTGAAGTATGCGTAAACATATCAAATTTCATGATTTAAGATATACTCCTTACTCGTACCCTTCAAGTTTCAATATAAAAGAAAACTGACATTAAACATATTACAAATCACACACACAAAGAAATAATATACGGTAAATGAAATACACCGAATTCACACCCAACAATATTTCAGAAAATATATCATTGCCGTAACATAAAAAA
>BMAV01016223.1:25128-37527 GCA_019973955.1 Trichonephila inaurata madagascariensis | reverse complement strand
ATTTGTCATTTGTATGCTGTATTATTCCTTATCCCTTCTTAAAAACCATTTGCTTTTAATTTTACATTGATATTGTGTGTCAAAACGTAGAGCATGTAAATCTTTTTTTAAAATGTTAAAAATTCGCCTGTATACAAATTCTCCAGAAAGACTCCATATTTTTGGAGAAACTATGCATACAGATGTGAATTTAAAAACGAAATAGTTATTCTAAGGTTTTGTACAGTGACAGATTTTACAACTAGGCAATCGTCAAATGATAAATTCTAAAATATGATGTACATACACTATTCCTGAAAAGAATGAATTGCAGGAAGTGTTTTATAATTCATGGATTCCATCAATTAGAGTTTTTACTGTCAATTCTATTGCCGAGTGGTTGAGGTATCGGACCGTGGCTTGCCTTGTCACGAGTTCGAGCCCAGTACCACTGAAGACCCGCTGTGTAGGGCAGCAATGCACGTTAAATCTGTCGAGAGCTGAAACGTCCTCCCATTGGTGTGGTAGTTAGGAGAGTGGGGTGCCAGCTCAGGTGTCGTCCACGTCACTTGACCATGGTTCAAAATTACGTGGTCCGTCGCCAAAAGCCCTCGTGTAGCTGAACAGTGCGACGTTAATATTCAATCAATCAATTGAAATTTTGCTAACCAAATCTAAGTTAATGTATTTAATTAAAATAAATTGCTTAAGAGAAAATATAAACATATAAATAATGATTTTTTTCTGTAAAATTTATTTTTTTCCACAATATTTAAAAAACTTTTTAGTGCCATATAACGATTCTTTAGTGAATTGTATATCTCTAAAATATAGCTAAAAATCTGAAAGTTTAAATTTGGAGAAAAAGTGTAATTTTATTTATGAAATATAGATTTTTTCGATATTTCTCTATTTGGATTGCAAAATTCCATTAGTAAGCAGGTCATTTAGTATTTGATATATTGATAATGATGATATTTTGCAAATAAATTTGTCAAGGTATTCATTCCTTTAGTTCTCAATTATTAATTTGAAGAATAATGAATATTAATGTAAATAAATCTTGTAATACCTGGTCTCTAACTCGTGATTTAAAATGAAATTACAAGGATTTCAGTAATGCGTTTTGATTTCATAAGGCACTTCACATTTTTTGACATTTACCAAAATCCCATTTTAGTTTAAATAACAATCTATGATTTATTACATGTTTATCAGAACTTTACAATAGAATAAATTATTTGTACTCCATAAAATATCGTGAGATATATCTGATACACAGCGATATTATTATGAAGTTAAATTATGTTAGTTAAAAAATAACATAGTAGAATGTGGAAAAAAGTTTATTTGAAAAAAATTAAATTTCAAAGTTTATTTTATAAATAATGTAATTCAATTCTTTAGATTAATATATATATATAAAGATTTATGACTTTATGTTTCTGTTTTATTAAGTCAATGATAGTTTTAAAATTATGTATGAGTCTTTTAATATTCACTTGAAATATAGGATGTAATTCATTTAATGTTCTACTTTTGATTTATTCCCTAAGCCAAGCATTCTTTTTCAGTAAATAATGTTATTTGGACTAGACAAATGGAACTATTTTGTTATTTTTTCATCCGGTCTGGATAGACAAATTATACTTTTTTTCTTGCTTCTTGATACACTTGTGACAGTTAAATGTAGGTAAAACCCATTTAGAATGGTTGCCGATTTTTCATCTTTATATCCCCTTGGGATAGGCATTAGCAAAACATTTATTTCAGATCTTATGTTCTTTGATAGTTCTTCAATACAGGAAGAAACTATTATATTTCTTTGACAGAATATGAAACTTTTTCTTTGTATTTTCCTTTCTTTTATGTGTATAGATACAAGAATTTTTATCGATAAGAAGCAATAGAATACTTGGATAGGTTTCAAAATCTTTAAAGGTATTGTTTGTTTCTCAGGAACGCTTTAAACTCATAAGTTTTTTTTATTGTTTATGAAAGGACTAGGAAGTATTTATGTGGTATTCGTTTGGTAAAAAGTAATTGATGACTATTTATAATTTATAATGTTTTTTATATAAATGGAAGAAGCTCATAAAAAGACGTACCATTGTGGATAGAATTGAAATGCTTCCAAAATTTTATCTCAATAACAATCATTATCCACCATAAAACTTCTTAATTTGAACGAATACATTAAATACACTTAACATATATATTTTTTAAATGCCAACGTTATTTATAGATAATCTTTAAAATCCCATCCACATACTAGTAATTGTTTTCATGCGATTACATCTCTAAAAGAACAAACGTTAATATGAAAACAGCAAAATATGTTTGTGCATCTATTGTTGATTACAGGGATTAAATAAACATTACACTTTTCTCTTTTCTTACTTAATGTATTTAAAAATTACAGATAGCATCGTTGGTCTTAATATTCAGTCGCCAAGAAATTAGTGCAAGTAAAAACTGCTTCTATTTAATATGAACTTTCTTTATTACATTTTTTAATAAAGATTGTGGTTCATTTTACGTATCACAAAAAAGGCTAGAATTCAGAACGCTGCGATGATGCTGTCATTAAGATTATCTGGATAATTTTAGTGACAATCATCATTATATCTTACATGTATATTTCAAAAATTCTTTGACTATTAATTCTTCTTCAGCTAATTTAACAAGCCAAAAAAATATTTTGACACTTATAAGACTTATCTTTTATAATTTTTAAAAATTTGTTTCTCTAAAATACTCTGTCAACGGGTTTACCAATATCTTATTAACTGTTTTTTAAGCATCAGTCACTTTTATATATGCTCTGTGATTTTTCTTATACATAAAGCAACAGTAAGCAGTTTTTATCTTTCTGTTGACACCTAAAATGGAACAGTTAACAAAATAAAATAATTCCAAGGGGAATTTTCACACAGGAAGTCATGTAATATTTTGGGGTGATTGTCTATCCTTAACTTCTAAAGCAGCAAAAATGGAAAGTATACATGAACATCTGTATAAATTTTTCTCAGAAAAAAAAGTCATTGTCGAAGATTAGAACCCGCGATCTATGGATTCGTAAGCACGTGGCATACCACTAGACAAAAGAGATCTCTCTTGTTCGGAGGCTCTTACTGGCTTATTTAGATACCACCACAGCACTTCCCACCAGTGAGTCGGTGGGTAGGCGAACGAACGAGATATTTGTACTTATGGTGAGCATGTGAGTTGTTACTGTTGCGTCAATTGAGTCTGACGACTTTTTGCTGCATCAAGTGAGTCTGACGACTTGTTTTGCTGCGTCAAATGAGTATGACGACTTTGATGAGTCAAGTGAGCCTGATGACTTTAGCTTGATGCGTCAAATGTATCTGACAACGTTTGATTGCTCCTTTTGAGGGTAGATGGGGCCACGACAGATCAGAAGGTTTTTGCGTTTTTTTCCTTTCAGCCAGGGTCACCAATGTAGGAAATTAGAAAGCGCGTAAATACCACTAGACAAAAGTAATCACGCCTGTCCGGAGGTTTTATTGGCTTATTTAGATACAGCCATAATCATCTCTAATGGAATGAGATCTACAAGGTAGTTATGATATGCATAAAGTTAAATAATATTTAATATTTTTCATGCCATTTTTCTAAATTATTTTACTTTTATATATCTATTATCTCTCTTTGGATAAAAGTAAATTTTAAAGACTAGTAAACTCCTCTCACCAATGTTATTTACTTTAGAATTCTTCATTGATTTTACTGCATCCTATTATATACAACTAAGTTTCGGCTTATAGCTTATTATCTTCATATTATTAAGTAAAGTTAATTGTTATTTTCTTATCATTTAAATGAAGTATTTAAAGCAATTCTTATAACTTAAAAAATGTAATAAATGAGAATATTTTTCATATTTTAGATTTCGAAGACAATTTTGAACATTAAACAGATATTTTTTTACACTTCTCCCTTTACTTAAAAATACCCATGCAATATCATTGCACATATGTGTGCCATCTGATTACTAAACCTCGAAGGGATTTAATGATAAACTATTACACAAAGCATAATTTTCATTGGAAGCATTTTTAAAAATATTTTTTTTATTTTATTTCACTAAATGTTTTTTTAGAGAAATGCTATAATCCAGGATTATATTAATCATTGATTTGATACTTTTCATAAGATGCGTATCCATTCATTTTCAATATATTAAAAATTTTAGTGTTGACTTTTTTAAGCTAGAACAAATATTTTAAATTTACAATAATATAATAAGAAAAATTACCAATATTGAACTTCCCAAATTAAAAACTAAAATCACCTTATTTCACAAATTATTATTTTTTTTCAAAAATATTTAGTTTTTATTGATTGTATATGTAATTACAAGAAATTTTAAAATACATGATTTACATACTTTGTAATTCCTCGCGATGTGCTTATAACCCCTTAACATAAAAACCTGAACATATTCATGTATTTTGATAATATCCATATTCAGAATAAGAATATTCTACAATTATCATAAAGAATAGGAATTTTTTGAAAAATCTTTTGTAAAGTAAATGTAACGTCAAAGTGTTCACTACTTAAAACATACAGAATGGTTATCCAATCCATGTAATTGATTATTAATTTAAAACATATTTCATACCAGTAAACAAATCTGGATATATGCTGTGATACCATTTTAATCATCAAAACAAAGCCTTTCTTAAGAGGAAGAAACTATTTGAAAAATGGTTCCATTGCTTCCTTCATCGGCGTGACATGTATGTTTATATGTATCATTTCACGTTTTACAAATAAATGCATTCCCATCAATAGAGACAGTTGTTAGTACTTGAGTTGATGACAAATTAAAATCAGATGTTTCTCATCTTTAGTAACTAGTATAAAATTTGTATATATTCTATGCATTGTGCAGGTGAATGAATCCTTAGAGTTTTCCTAAAGGAGATATATCATAATGAGTTATGTATATCATTTTGATACATCATTAGGATATATTATGTAGCAAAATTATTTTGACTTGTGAGTAATACATAATGATATATATATATATATATATATATATATATATATATCTCTATATAAAATATCATTTATCAAAATTTATTTCAACTTTTAAGCGAAGTTACATATATGTTATCCTTCTTGCTTCATGTTTTAAGCTCCACTTTAAATACTTCCTGCTTGAGTTGTTCTATTTTGATTAGAGAATGAACATTAATTTCTATCTGGTCCCCCCTTGCCTTGAACATCCCTTGTCTGATGTTCCTGCCTCCCCCTTCATTAAGACAAATTAGAATTAAACTTTTTTTAAAGAAAATTCCATTGTATTGTCTATAATATTTTAAAATTGGTATTTTTACACACACACACAATGCATTTTTAATAGTTTTTTAATACCTTATTAAACGTACACTAATATCGAATGCATTATGTACAAAAATAATTCATAATTAGTTGAAATTTTGAATAATTCAGTTCGGGAAAATCTAATTATATATATGATGGAAACTACCAGTACAAATCTTTATTCCGTACTTACATATTTGCAAGTTTTTAATTAAATATTTGAGAAATTGTATTTGAATTAATTAATTAAATTAGCAAATTTTTCAATTACTATACAAACTTAGTAAAAAAAAATAACTTCAAGATAATGTTCAAACTGAGTATTATCTAGCATTAAAATTGCAGACACGTTAATGAAAAAATTTGTTACATCAAACTAAATATTTGATACAATTTAAACAAATATTTAATTCTAAATTAATTATCTATATAAATCCTTAATAAAAGATCTGAAATGTAATAATGCATTAAAAATTCTATCTTGCATATACTTATGTCTTATAGAAGAGGGGAAATACCATCAATATCATCTGATGAGTATTCTGCATTGAATAAAAAGTCTTTGTAATTTCTTATTTTTTTCGAAAGTATTTCAGACTCGTTTGACTTTACTTCCTGCAGTGATGTAGCATTAAAAACCATGACGGATAGGCAGTTTATGTGGGACCAACGTTCCAATTGAAAAATTTAAAATAGGGGAAGGAAGCGCGCTTTTTTTCTACTATGGCATGCAGTCTGCACAAAAGAAATAAGCATTTTTACATCTTTGGTGAACCATTTTTGTGTATAATATTACTGGGCAATTGAAAAAATGGGAAGTACAGAAGAGAATTTTTCAGAGATCCGGAAATCGAAGTTTGAATCAAGTCATCCAAATGGATTATTGTTCAATCGAGTGGAAATTGTTTCTGAAATTATTTATTTTTTACTTTAGAATATATTTTTCTTTCTTTCTTTCTTTCTTTTTTTTTTAAATTTTTTTTAAATATTTTCTCCCAGGCGTGTACTTTCGTCAGTTCTGTTTGATGAGAAATTTTTTTCCTGACTGATATTTTTCCTTGATGAAAGCATTAAAATAAAATGCCATTTGTCTAAAAATAAGTTTGAAAGAGTTAATCATACAAATGTTCTGAATTGCATTCATAGTTTAATCGTATTTATTTTTCTGTTTTTATTGTAAATAGTTTAATATATCATTTTTGCTAGAAGAAAAATATAAAATAAGTACCTGATTAACTGAAAAAGATATAAATAAAAAGAATATTTTTATTTAAAAGATTGCAAAAAATGAAGAAAATACGAATTTCACAGCAATATTTATCCGAATCTGAGCCGCACTTCTTTTTTCAGTATAAATGCTACTGAATTTCAGGTGCGGCTTAGAATCGAAGTTCGTTAGATGGGAAAATTGAACGTTACTGATAGTTAGAGAATTTACAGGGGCTCATGTATGTAATTAAAATTTTGAATACATGTAAAATAAATTAATTATTTACTTCTTATTAATTCTCATTTTAATTATTTTTAATTTCGTAAGCATCGGAAATCGATAAACCATTTTAAACTCTTTTTTTTTTTTTTTTTTTTTTTTTTTTGACAAAAAATTTGAGAATTTGATGTGTGGCTTAGATTTGAATAAATACGGTATTTGATATGAGATATAATGTAATTATTTTTTGCGTAATATTTACATTAATTATTTTAGCAAATAAATGATACATAATATTATTAAACGTAACCTCAGAAATAAATCTTTGAATATTTAATATTAAAGCTTATTAAAAATTTGCTGATTAAATTTCCTTACTAAGAATTAACGAGATTTTTAGGGTTAATTTTGATGGTAAAATTAAATTAATTGAGCATTACGGGAAATTTCTCTATGCCTTTTTATTACGTTAAGGGACGAGTGATTTTCTGATATTATTGTAATGGATGGTACAAATAATCATTTGCTTTTTCAGCTTATCACTGAGCAAGCCACCGATGTTAGCAATGATGACTGAAAAATAATCTCAAGCGAAATACAGTACAGATACTTCTTTTGAAATATAGAAAACTGTTAAAAAGTACAGAACCTGCGTTAATTACTCAAAGGAATTACCTCACCAATTAAAATAAGTTTTAAATAATCGGTGCGAGGAGTTCGTTACATTTTAAAATGCATTGTTCCACGTTCAACAGTTATTATGTGGTTGGGAATCGCGTAACTTACTTTACGAACAACTTTGTATTGCCCAGATTTTCCCCCCACAAATTAACCCCATAAGTGCCACCGGCGTATATATCCATTTCACACAACTCAAGCGTTATGTGATGTATATATCCATCCTTCTGAAATGTGATTTCCGGTACGTTGTTATTAGTAAAACGGTTCCGAAGATTTTGGAGTACAATAAAATGAACTTGACAGTGTTTTCGAAAGATTCACTTATTTTGAAGAAAAATTTGCTTATTTGTGCCTTTTCTTTTTCTTTAATAATCCGCATACGTTCGCCTATATGAAACTTATAACGTAATCAAAGGTACGAAGAATTTATTATGAATTCATTAAAAATACATAAAATATTAGTATTTTGCATAAAAACTATCCTCATAAATATGTCATTCGATATATACGTAATTGTGTGTATAATTTAATTTTTAAATACAAGCTTTATTTTAAAAACAAAGTAAAAAAGAACACCTAGCAACAAAATACACGTTCAGGTGTAAGATTGAATTCAGGAAATAAAAAAACATACGAGTTCACATACACAAGTTTTATTTCTTTAATCCGGTAGCTATGCACTACTTGGGTATAAAAAAAGGAAATTATCCATAAATTAATTATAAGAATTTGCAATAAATACTCAATATACGAAAATAAGATTAATATTTTATTGTCTGGAAAGTTAATACTTATTTGAAGAGAAAATTGAAACAGCATGTTTAAATGTGTTAGTGTACAATTATTACAAATGGCAGATTCGACATCATGTTCCAAAACCTGTCTTTCATAATGTCTTCTAAATAATCCTTAACATCATTCTCTTCCTTTATCAAACGAATTGTTTCTTGACCAAAATTATAAAAATTTTCTATTACAAAAATTTTAAATTGATCAAAATATGTTGAACTCAGAAGGAACAAGGTCTGATGAATATGATGGATGTGATGGAACATATACCCTGAGCCATACTGAAATTTAAATTTGTTTTAACGCTGAAGTATCAAAAAGGAAGATACATTAAATCAAATAAGAAATTTTAAACATGATGAATGATACTATTTAAATTGATTCACTTTCAAAATCTTCAAGAATATACAGTTTTAATTAAAGACAATTACAAAACTCTTAATTAATTTTACATGCTGATTTACGTTAAAATTTTGTTTATATATATTATTCCTATTGTTCGCATCTAAATAACAACAGCTTTTTATGATTTATTAAATACAGTCGGATCTCTGTCTCTGCGAATTTCTCTATTTTATTAACTTTTTTCTGCAACCAAGAAGAAAAGACTGTTGTAAAATGATTCACTATATAACGAATTTTCCTTATAACGAACTTTTTAAGGGATCTAGCGACTTCATTAAATGAAGGTCTAACTGTATATTAGTTTAAATTTAAAAGTTGTGAAATATAACTAAAATATGCACTTTCCGAAGGTTATAATTTTAAAAAGTAAACGAATATTTTTCAAAAGAACATGTAGCGGTTTCTAGAAAAAGTGTGTGCTTTTTCTTTAACTAATCTTTGGGTCTACTCTATAATGTTGTTCGACATTAAAAACTTTTTATGAAAAAGCCATAGTATATGCAGAGAGGCTTTACAATTTTAATGTTGCAATAGTGAATAGCTAGGAGAAGTTGCGAGAAGCACAACTTTTGACAATGCCTCGAAATATCAGGAAATATTAGCAAAACGGTGACTGAAGGTTCTGATTTTTTTAAGTCTCACATTTTGAGATAGGCTCCGAAGTAAACTTCTAAGTAAATCTACTTGAAGTTAATAGTGCATTCTTCAAATTTAGCTGTGTGGTGGCTTCATTTATAAAGTAATATTTCTTATATATTTCGTTAAGTTTCGGTTAGAGAAGACCTTCCATAAGAATGTGTCGTGGTATTTTTGGTATAGTTTGATCAAGAATACTGAAACATAAATTAAAACTTCTATTAGGTACGAGTGCAAATACTTTTGATTCTACCTTATATATGAATCATAATAAGTCACAGTATTATATACTAAATCAAAACATTAAATAATTCCTACACAGTTCTCTTTTTTGGAGTGCTCTAGGCCACACACACACACACATTCTTAGTAAAACTGAATAAATTCGAAAATTCTTTTGTTATAAATGTTCAACTTCATTTTGTTTTCATTCACAAATATCGACTCTCTTATTTCTTTCATACTTTTCCGTTCTCTAAATAGATATTTTATTTAACTCAATAAGCTGCAGTTCTTAAAGAGGTACAAAAATATTGTATGTCATATTTAATCCATTTACAAATGTACTCTGGAGATGTTTTCCCCGAAGTTATTCCTTAAAATAGCCACTCTATACAGCTAGAAAATATCAAAATTTATTTTTGGCTCTTGTGAAAACATTCAGTATTTCAGTTGTTCACGCATCTATGTTATTGTTCCTCTTATTATATTGTGTCTTTCTTGTGACCATCGTTTCGCGCGTCGATATATAAATAGTTTATAAAAACAGCTACTAGCATGAATTTCCATCTTCTAAGTTTCTCCAAAGGAAAATATATATTTCATATAATAGTATAGAAAAGTGAGTTTTTTTTCAACATGCAGCCCACGCGTCTTTGAAGATCGCAAATAGTTGCTGACAGGATTAATAGGCGAAGAATTTTCCATCTAGTAAGTGGGGTGTTCTTTTGTATGCCACTGAGTGCCATCATGGATCGGGAATGCTGGAAATTTCCCCGTTTCTTATGCTTACACTATTCATATTTTTTATTATGTCTGCCTTTGTAGGATATATGGGCTTCTTTAAGGGTGTTTTGAAAGTTATTAAGAATGGTATTTTTTCTCGGAACTTTGATGAAATTTAGAGAAAAATATAAAATAATATATAAAGGAAATAAAATTATTTTATCTTCCATATTATAGTAATAAGTGAAAAAAACCTATTGTTTAAGGATAAGAAATTATTTTTAAATGTAACGTGAGAAAAATGGAATATGTTTTGTGTCTGTGAAATTCACTTATAATTTTTTATATAATCTTTTCTAAAAACAAAAAAAAAGTAAATCTCTAACAATTATACCTGTACCTGCATTTAAATAAATTTAAGGAAATAAATTAATTACAAAGATTATTTTGAATATTATTATTCTATGGAGAAACCGAGAGGTTTTGCAAGCGAATGAAAAACTTTATAGATATTTTAGTGTGTGTTAAATATATTTCAGCATTCATATACAATTAATTTTAAAATAAGAAAATGAAGATTTTTAAGAGCAATATTCAATAGTAAGTGAATAAACAGTAGAAAAGGTAAGGAATTTCATATCAAATTAGGTGGAAAAACTTGTGTTGAAATGCAAATCGTATTTAAAAGTAAATTAGCTTATACAATAAAAAAGTTCCAAATGCTAACTAGTCTTCGAAAGTATTTTAGTACAAGCTATATTATCGATAAAATGACCTTGACAGTGTTTGCGAAGGATTTATTTATTTCAGAGGATTTTCATATTTATTCCATTCCTCCTTCAATACGTCACATACGCGAGCATAATGGTAATTGCTGGCAACAGGTAAACTTGTTCTTAACTTAACTCAGTGGCACGACATCCCATGAGGGACAAGGCTTACTGTGCCCAGCTCAGTATACGCGTCCTTGGGCCCTGAGGTGCATGAGCAGATGTTCCGGTCAGGTGATCAGTCTGTCGTGAAAACCCCCAGTGTTGTTCCGAAGCAAGCTTGGTACTCAATTTATAGACTCATTGAAGGGATGAAAAGCTAATTTAACCTTGCCTAGCCCGGGGGTTGAACCTCGGATCTGTGGTGTGGAAGCGTGATGCACTAATCACTCAGTCACTGGGCCTCTGTTCTTAACTTAATATTGTTACATTAATTTTAAAATACATTGTGCAGTACTGATACATTTATAAGTGTATTATATCAGCGTAAATGTTTCTTTTTATTTTTATATTGTCATATTTTGTTTACTTTCAGGAAATTAATAATCTTTTGCTTTTGCTTTTAATATGCTCTTGTCCCCCTGCTAGGGTTACCTTAAAATCCGGCATATAAGGTGCACTTTTAACACACAAAAAATGAGATCTAAATTAACGGGTGTGCGTTATATGCCATGTATAAAAACGAGAGCTTTAAAAATAAAAAAATGAGCATAGTAAAAATTAGACTTCTATATGTATCGAAGTATTATTTATTTAAAAGAAATGTCATTTCTTATGTACTAAATGAATTGTAGTTCTAGAATTATACTATTTTTTCTAAATCTTAGAATAATACCTCGAATAAATGACTCCAAAACATGAGAGCATAGCACACGTACATTTCAGGTTCCTTCGTAAAAAAGGAGGTGTACGTTATACGAATATACCAAAAAATTAAAATAAGCAGCTTGAAAGTATAAGCGTGCTTTATACGGCGGTGCGTGCTAAAAACCGGATTTTACGGTATATTGCAGTAAGATCAGTTTCATTTATGATAACATGGATGGATGCTGTTCGGTCTAAAAGGATAGTTTTCCCCCTTCTCCATTGTGGCATCATTATCCGTGTGATATGGTTGAGCTATTTAACTGATTAATCTTTAATTAACTATTATTCGCGTAAAATTAATCATTAAACTTTATAAATATTGTTTTCAGTACCTCATGTCATTTGTTGTGATCATCGATCTTAATCGTTTCAAAATCAGAATTGCCGATAGCATTAAGAATTAAAATATCTTGGTTAAAATCACGAGTATTTGCGCAATGCTTTTGTTTAATTTTTATCTGTGCTAGAGTACTTGAAATTCGAGTATTCTGTTAATTAACATGGTTGTAAAATGGATCTGTTGTGAATAATTCATGAAAT
>BMAV01016223.1:429-23365 GCA_019973955.1 Trichonephila inaurata madagascariensis | reverse complement strand
TGACGTGATATGGATTCCATTAATGTCTGAAGTAGTGCTGGAGGTAACTGACACCACGGCTGTTCATAAATCAGTGGAAGTAAGAGGAGGTGGATATCTCTTCTGAACAGCAAGTTGCAAGGAATCTGAAATATGTTCAATAATAATCATGTCTGAAGATTTTGTTGGTCATCGGAAGTGTCTAAATTCAGAAGACCGCTCATGGAACCACTCTGTAGCAATTCTGGACGTGTGGGGTTTAGCATTGTCCTGCTGAAATTCCCTAAGTTCGTCGGAATGCACAATGGACATGAATGGATGTAGGAGATCAGACAGGATGTTTATGTACCTGTCACCTGTCAGAGACGTATCTAGACGCATCAGGGGACCCATATCACGACAAATACAAACGCCCCATGCCATCACCGAGCCTCCACCAGCTTCAACAATCCTCTTTTGACATGTAGGGTGCATGGGTTAATGAGGTTGTCTCCATACCCGTACACGTCCGTCAGCTCGATGAAATTGGAAACGAGACTTGTCAGACCAGGCAACGTGTTTCAAGTCATCAACGGTTCAATTTCGGTGTTGACGGCCTAGGCGAGGCGTAAATCCTTGTGTCGTGCAGTCAACAAGGGTACACGAGTGGGCCTTCGGCTCTGAAAGCCCATATCGATTATGTTTCGTTGAATGGTTCGCAAGGTGACACTTGTTGATCTCCCAGCATTAAAATCTGCAGCAATTTGCGGAAGGGTTGCACGTCTGTTACGCTTAAGGGGACATGGTATGATTTACGCAAAAAACTTTAATCTAAGGATTTTTAATATATTTTTGGTTGCCTCCTATGTATGTATACTATGTTAAACAGATTTTCTGCTCAAAATTCTATAAAAAGCTAGCCATGTAATTTTTTAAGGAAAAAACTTGAAATTTTTGAAGTGATTTTAAAATGCTACTCCTCCTACAAAAATTGACGTACACGCATGAAATTTTAGTTACAAGTACGTCAAACTATGTATAATAAAAGTTGGTATGGGTTTTGCGTTAACGTGATTGGTATTTGTACAATACCTCTTTTTATGAATGTTTATTGAAAATTCCTTAAAAAATGTATAAATTCTGAGTTCAATTATTTTTAAAAAAATAAGTATTGCTTTGATTCAAAAATGCATACCAACTTTTGTTACGTGTACTATTGGTAATAGGTAAAAAAAAATTCAAAGCATTAGGCACAACAGAAAAAAAATCCTTAGCATTTTAAATGACGACAAACTAGTTATTTTATCTTTCTGAGCTAAGTAAGTTTAACGTTTTGATTTGCCACAGGGATGTGGATAAAAACGAACATAAAAGCTTTTAGAATTCTGCGTTTTTTTTTAAGTTTACAACTTTCAAATTTTATGAGGTTATAGAAAAATATATAAAGAATAATTTAGGCTAAAAAAATTAAATTTGATTTTTCGACCGATTTTGGTCAATTGAATCGTACTGTGTCCTCTTAATGATTTTCGTCAGTTGTCGTTAGTCCTGTTCTTGCATGATCTTTTTCCGGCCGCAGCGATGTCGTAGATTTGATGTTTTACCTGATTCTTCGATATCCACGATACACTCGTGAAATGATCGTACGTGAAAGTCCAAATTTCATCGCTATCTCGGAGATGCTTTGTCCCCTTTTTCATGCGCCGACTATAACACCACGTTCAAACTCACTTATATTTTGATAACCTGTTATTGTAGCAGCAGTAACCTATCTAATAAATGTTCCAGACACACGTTATCTTATATAGGTTTTGCCGACCGAAGTGCCGTGCTTTGATTGGTTTCATATCTCTTTATTTGCATACGCATGCATGTGCCAGTTTTCTTGGCTCTTCAGTGTATTTCTTTATACCTCTGAATGAATATATCCAAGTGAATGCGTCTACAATGCGATCATTTAAATATATTTTTTCTTATTATTTAACTCAGTAAAATCCCGAAAACTCAGCCTAATGAGGGTCGAAGGGTGGCCGAACTTATAAAAATGCCGGATTATCGAGAGTGTGATTGAAAATAAAAATATATGAATGTTTTCTCAGAAAATATTGCACTGCATTTGTATGTAATGTTTACTTGAGAATGCAACAGAAATAAAACTGCCCAAATACCCTTAAACATGGGAAAGGTACGTCCGTTATGAAGGTATAGAGCATTTACTACATGAAAATGAAAATTAACGAATACATAATATATAGTTGGTATTGTTACTAATGCCACCTGTTCACAATCAACGTGTCCCACCCTCAGAGGGCCGCGGTAAAGTTATTAAACGTTGACCGGTCCGCAGAGATAAAAAGATTGCGGATCACTGCTCTACTGTACAAGTGAAATAAGTCTTTGTTGAAAAAAAAAACCCAATATAATATCTAGTTATTTATTATTTTCCTCTTTTCACACACATTTCTATTGTAAAAAAGTGAATAATCAATGTAAAATGCTATATATTTACTTATCACTTGATTAAAGTTATTACCAATTAATTGTAAACACATGTATATTAAAGTACTGATACTCTTTTCTGACGGAAAAATATATAATTCTTTTTTGGGTGCTCGATTTTGCAAAAAATGCAGTTTTAAAAGCATAAATATTATTTTGATATATGTGCATGTGTAAGAATAAATGTTATATTATAAAAATATTTTTTTAAACTTAAATTAGAACAAAGTAATATTTAAATGAGTAAAGATAGAGTTCATTAACGTATATCATTTTCAGCATCAGCAATTTTCGACAACAGCAATTTTCGAATCAACATATTCGATCTAGACAAAAAGAACTTACTGGATTTTGCATGCAGTGAATGCTTTTTATTAAAAGTTTATATATTTGGTTTTTACTCATACTTAATTCCTAAAATTTCAGTCATGAAATAATCTTTTACATCTACTTATCCAAATAAAAAAAATCTGCTCATTTGCTATGTATTTCCTGCCAAAGCACAAATTGATTAACAATGTTTTAAATATTTACATTCTGCGGAAAACTAAATTTTTGATACCATGAAGAAAAATTTGCATCCATAACATCGAAATCATTATCATTTCGTGAAAGCATTGCTTAAGCAAAAGTGTAGGTTTCAATTTTGTTATCCTCTTTTTATTTAAAGATACCGCGAAGCTAAGAGTTATTTGAGTGAGAAATACTAAAAATTTTATTTATAAAAATGCTATTGAATGTGAAAGTGAAATATGTATGTCGATGAAGATTTCAAAAACTGTCATTCACAATGACATAATTAAAAAAGATGATTCAAACAAAATAGAATGACCTGGATGAAAAAAAAACGATTTTGACAGTACAAGGTGTTCAACAAATTTTTCGACTACCAGCTAAAGAAGGTCCTTCAACTCGTAAAATTTCGAAACATTTCGGCAAAATAAAGATACATGTTACAATTTGGATGAATTTTAATTCAAATACTAACGCAAAGCTTAGAAAAATATAGGAAACCTGAAAGTCATTGAAGCATCATCGAAAAGAGACATTGAAATCGGTTAATAAAGCCACGTCTTCGAACAACAAGAGGAAAAAACTTATATATTCTGGTAAAAAAGAAAAATTTAATCTTGACTGCCCTATTGATTATAAACATTTTTGGAATCCGTTGAGGAAAAAACAGAAAGAGAATGTTTCAGTTAACAATTGGGAAGAAAATAATAATAGTTTGTGTATAGTCTTTACTAATATATTGAATTGTGTGATTTACAGAAGATATCAGGGAGTTAAAGGCATTACTAAATATAGAGTTAAGCTACTTCATTATGTGATTCCATATTAGATTTTATAAGGTTGTTCTAGCATTATCACATTCAACAAGACAGTACTTCTTATCTTACATTCGAGTCCCTGGGAACGCTTTCAAAAAAAAAACTTTGACTTCGCACGTGGCAAAAAAATAAAGCTGAGATGGGCCTTTAGAAAATCCTATGAGGTATATTTTATTGCAGTTTTTGCTAACAATAAACAGTTTTCATTCGATAATAAGCTGAAAGTAAGTATTGTAAATAAATAGCACAATATTACTAAAATTGAATTTTATCAACTGGTCATTTCAATGAAAAGCAGAGTGTTTGAGTTTTGACAAAAAATGAAAGACCATCATCATAAAAATTTCCAAACTTTGTATTGTTTTTAGACGAGTGGTCTTATAATTTATTAACTGTGTTTTTTTTTTATTTTGATTAATTTTGTCATTTATTGCATTTTCAGAGTTATTGAAAACTAATTATGATAAATATATTGTAATGTCAAGTATCACGTATCTGAATTAAAAGAAACTTATTTTTATTTCTAGATTTTAAAGTGAAAGCTATCCTTTAACTATCTAACAAACTGTTATACTTAAAACAATATTCATTATTGAAACATTTGTTAGGAAGAGATTAAGTTTAACAATCTTAATTTGTTAGAAAATATAAGTAAAAATTTGAAATATCGAAGTTTCACAAGCAGTCATCCTACGATAATGTCCAATATATTCTTATACAATATAGAACTTAGTGTATAATTTGGTAACAGATTTTCTTTTGCTATTGCATTGTTAAACATATTATATTGTTAATGATAAAATTATTATATTGCAGATTACATCCAGCTTATGATAGATATATATGCATGTAATAAATCAAATATATATGATTTGGACAACGTTGACATTCTGACAAACCCATAAGTTACATATTATATCGGCACCTTTCAAGTTTTTGTACACATATTTAGAGAAGAACCTATCAATCGTTCAGTAACGAGATTTTTCCTTATATATTTCGGTAAAGAAATGCTTATGATTCAGATATGAAGGAAACGCATTTCGGACTCAATATATTATTGGATATAATATTATATAATATTAGAGTAATATTTAAGTTTAAATAATCCAGTCCTGTACTGATTATTTCAACATCATCCTCTATTTTTTTTATTCATAATCAGGTGCAAAGAAAATCAATAGCACTATATGGTATTCAAATTCCCACATGCAACAGAAGGACAGATATTTTATTACAACCCTTATAACATAAATTTAGAAACCTCAATGTCTAGATGCACAAATTTAGTAATTTCAGATGCACATTGCTCGGAAGAAAACGAAGTTTTAACTTTACGTGTATGGTTTATGTAGTTATGATTAAATGTAAAATTTGACAGATAAAATAATTTTTTTCTATTTATTTTCCCCTGTATCTTCGACTACCTTACTATATGTCAAAAACTCTTTTGCATCTTGTAACTAATGAGCAACACAGTATATTTTGATAAACTCTCGTAACTCTTGTTTTTTGCAAATACAAGCAATCCCAACAATTAAAATACTTTCAGCATCTTTCATAAAATAATGAGCTTTACTATAAGAACACAATTCAAAAAAAGCAATTTTAAGTAAACTTATTTTTTGTTTACACTGGAGCCATAGTAGCTCAATTTTTGATTTGATTACATCCAAGTCACAAACCATGTTATAGTACCATTATTTAACCAAATAATAATCGTATAGGTGGCTATTATTTTTATATCTTTATGAGAAGCGGTATGAGAATTAGAAATTTAAGATACTTTATACCCTAGGTCAGTGTTTCTCAAACTGTGGGGTGCGCCCCCCTAGGAGGGCGTGATAACCCTAAGTGGGGGGCTCGAGTATATTGAAAGGTTGAAAACAAAAGATTATTTAAAAAAATATTAATTTAATGAAAGGAGAAGAAACAAAATACATTCTGACATTATAAAAAAATAAACATTTACAATGATATAATACATTTATAAATGTATCAGTACCACACAATGTAGTTCATAATTAATTTAACAGTACTAAATTAAGAAAAATTTTAAATACCAGGGGCCTAGAGGGTATGTCATAAAATTATATACAAAATTTAATACTTATCTTGATAGCTTGTACGGCTTATAATTAAAATCGAATTGTATAGCTTTTTTTAAGTGAAATCATATTATTATTGAATTAAATACATTGTTATTGTACGAAAGGGGGCGTGAGAAAAATTATGATTGAAAATTGGGTCGTAAGTATTGAAAATTTGAGAAGCACTGCCCTAAGTCAATGCTTCTCACACTTTCAATATTTGCGACCCAATTTTCATCCAGAATTTTCACCTCCCCACATAACAATAACTATGTATTGAATGCAGTAAAAAAGTACTTTGACACTAAAGCTACAATACGATCTATAAGCCATACAAATTATCAAAATTTTAAAATTTTACACGTGTTTCTCTTTTAAGTAATAGATATCTTAAGTTATATATATATATATATATACATTTAAGTAATAGGATAAGTATTATGTGTTTCTTTTCCATTCTAACTTTTAAAATGGAATAGATTGCAAAATAATTTTTAATTAAATTATAAGTATTTATTTCTTCAATTATTCATTTCTATAAGTATAAAAGTCAATACAAAAATAGTCTAGTAACTGTTGCTCTCTATCTTAAATCCATCACAAGTGGCATTCTCGCGGACGTCTGTGCATCCGTCTTCCGTCGAAAAAATTTCGCCCTACATGACAAGCCCATGGGAGTCACTAGTAATTATTTTAATTGTTCTTAATTTAGTATTGATAAATTAACTATCATACATTGTGCAGTACCCATACATTTTTAAGTATATAAATCAGAGTAAACGTGCATTTCATTTTTTGTCAGAATTTTTTTTTCTTTATTCATTTCAGTAAATTAATATATTTTTTAAAAACATTTTATTTTTGACTTTTTGTTATGTTCGTGACCTCCACTTAGGGCTATCATGCCCCCCTAGGGGGGTGCGCCCCACAGTTTGAGAAACGCTGCTCTAGGTGTTATCGTCAGCAATTTAAAATTATAAGGTCATAAAAACAAGAATACAGTATGTATTTTAAAAGAATGACTTAATATAAAGAATTATACATTTTAATAGAATGACTTTCTATTAAAATTATTTTCCGACTATCCTAAAATCATGATTTTTTTTTCAAACATTGACAATTTTTTATGATTTTATTTTATTGACCATCTTATTAGTTTCATAAAAATACCAAGCTTTTTATTTTCCATTCATTAGAACAAAAACTACAAGTGTTTTAATAAAAGAAGATGCCATAACTTTACACAAGATATCAAGCTTTAAAATGCGTTTAACTCGAAATATGTTTGTTTCGAAAAACTCAAACGGGGACAGCGATTGCTCAAAAAGTTTTGGAAATAATCTGCTGAAAATGTTGTGAATGTTTTGTATAACAGTAGAAGTGTTTTGACTTTCATATTTACCAATCACTGTTTTATTTCAAAATTTACAGTCCTTCATGTGAATATCACTGTTTTTTAAGCAATTTCATATAGTCACTAAGATAAAGTGCTTCAGTTTTTGTAAAAATTAAAATATCTCTTATTCTGAAGGTCATTTCAAACATGAATAACAAAGTAACACATCAAAATTGAAAAATTGAGAATTTGTGCAAACAATTTTTGTATAGAGCGGGACCGTTTATGTAATTGTTTGTACATATTCACCAGTTTTTTCCCCTTTTAATAATAATAATAAAAAGTTTCTGTTTTCAATTTTACGATTTTTTTCCTTCAAATATACTAAAAAAAAGAAAAAAATCTAAAAATCACAAAAAAATTCCCATACCTCCGTTTTTTCAAAAAAAAAAAGTTGTCGCAAGTAGTCGGATACATTAATATAAAATGTTATACATTTTAATAGAATGACTTCATATAAAAAGTTATGCATTTTATAACCCTAATTATAACATTTATAACATTTAAATTAAATAAAAATCAAAGTTGCTGCTGTTATACATATTTTCAACAACAAAAAAAAATTACTGACAAGCAAAATAATGCAATATCTATTTAAACAAGTCTAATTATCCCAACCTTCAACCTTAAAAGTCATTAATCTTCCTCCCAAACACAATTCCTTCAATCTTTCACATCTGCAAGATAGAGAATGAGGAAAGATGTGCAGAGGGAAGTGATGCGACAAAGCGGTGACAGCTACAAATCGTTGTAGAAATTACTCACGATCCAGAGCCACATCTGTCATTCCGAAGTAGACAGCTTTGTCTCAAGTGAACCTGGATTCACACCAGGAAGATGTTCTGAGTGACTTCTATGTCGCAATTTCGCGCTTTTGATATCAGATATGATTTTGGATCTGTGACAAGAGCCTGTTTCGTTTGAAGAATAGCTGGAAGAAAACAGGCAAGGTACGTGAAAGATGTGTCAGCTTTAGAATAATGGGAGTGGAGCATTAGGAAGAATGGAAATGTAAAACATATACATTGTTGGATATATGCTTGAAATATTTAAGAGGTGTATGTCTTGGAAAAAAAAGCTATTTAAAATTTGTATTTTAAAAGATTGAACATATTTTTCATGCCAAAAGGATGTTTATTACATTGATGTTATATAGTAAAAACAATTAAACGTTTATATGTTTTGATGATTCGTTTAAATCAGTTTTTCCCCAACCTTTTTTATCGCCGCGGACCGGTCAACGTTGGATAATTTTACCGCAGCCCGCTGAGGGGGAGGGGAGGACGTTGATTGTTTATATTTAATTTTTTTTTAAAATAATTTTATTTTAATTGTATTTAAACGTGCCTTCAGAATAAAATACAGCCACACCAAAATGAATATAAAGTGATTTTCACAAAAAGTAGCCAAAACCCAAGAAAAATATGCCACAGCAAATAAAATGGAAATAATTTAATGTTTCTTGTGCGGACCAGTAGTATTTGATCCACGGACAAGTACCGATCCGTTGATCGGGGATTGGAGACCACTGATTTAAATGACTGAATAATTCTTATTTTTTATCAAAAATATTATAATTTCCCAGAAACTTTGATTTCATATTCATAAAAATTAGTAAAAGGTAAGGTTTCGGGATAACTATGACTAATAACTTTTATATATCTCAAACAATTTAAATATTAACAAGTATTCGTGATACCATCCATCTTCCTAATACATGATTCAGATTAACAAAAAAAAGCATTTTAATGCAAATGACTACGTTCGAAAACGTGATTTTGAAAAAGTGTATAAATGAATTACTTTTGATATTCAGTGTCAGTTGAATTACAGAATATATGTTTAAAGAAAAAGTTATTTAAAAGCAATTTTTTTTTTTTTTTTGGCAAAAAATAAAGAAAAGTGAGATATTTTTAAAATATTCTCCTTTGGTGAAAATGTTTCTATAATAATAATAACATTATGTCTATATACAGATGGTACTTCTATACTACTGGAACTAGGATTTTTGAAAAAAATTACATTATTTTCAGAATTACGACCAACTAAAATTATAGCCTGTGTTTTTGCTCTTAAAATTTATTTACTCAGATATATTAAAATATGAATATACATCCATTCCTAAACTATACATTTCAAAAATACTAGTTCCGTCTCTGTACATAGGACAAAATATTATTATATTATGGAAGCATTTCTCACAAAAGAAGAATGTTTTGAAAATTTGCCAATTTTTTCCCCCATTTTTTGCCAATAAATGAAATTTAAATAATTTTTATTTTAATAATATTCTTAAATCAATTTTATATGTATGTTCTAACTCAAGTGATTCTAAATATCTAAAACAATATTTACTTATACTTTTTTGCAAAATCGTGGTTTTGAACGCATAGTCAGATACCCTCATAATAAAATATATTTAAAACATCATGCATTTGGTTAGATATATGTATGTATAACTAAGTTTTTTAGAATATAGCCATTATTTAATTACACGACTGAGTATAAGATACTTAATGAATTATTGTCTTCATATTTTACATTAACAAAACATTCAGCATTAAATATTATTAGATTAAAGTTTATGTGAAATTCTTACAGGGAATATAGTGTTAATTTAGAAACTTGTTAAAAGAAAACAAGATACCTATGGAGATATTTTTATGCTTTTTGGCCTCGTAATTGTCAACTTCCATGTTTGAAATATCTATAAATGCCTAGAAAGGAAAGTTCCAAATCTCGACTAAATAACTTTAGAGTTTAAAATATAGAAAAGAGGACATCTTATATAAAAAAAATAGGCGTTTTACAATAGGATTTCTAATAATTTTTATTTTTGAAATAGAAAAATAAACATACTACAGGTCCACCGTTCGTGTCACTAACCCTTACTGTAATGAAATTAAGAGACATATTACGAGAGAAACTGGGAAATTTTCTTCAAATATATCAAATCTTCTCTTAATTTTATTGAAATATTTCCCCTTCTCTCTCTTTATAACTAATCCTCAAAGTTCAATATTTGAGTTTCACAAACTTCGACGTAGGTCGAATGTTAAAATGCTAAATGACTCCTGTTTAAATTGAGTAATTTAATAAATCGCTCGTGTGATGAAACACTCTTTTGCGATGACCCGCTATTGGTGGAAACGGGAGTGTTAAATGCGAAGTTGTTAGAGCAAGCAGTTAATCTCTGACGAAAATTATATCGCCGGAAGTCGATAAAGCAAATTTGGAATTTCAGTTATTTCCGAAAGTGTTGTTAAGGCATTATCTTTAAAGATCCGTGCTTCCCCGAGCCGTAGTAAGATTTAAAAGATTTTATCTTTTAAGCATATATAACAGGTGATATATAAAATTTAAATATTTCCTTTATTTCAATGTAGTTTGTTTTTATGAATATTTAACAATATTTTACAAAACATTACTTTTAGAATATAATCCAAAAAATATCTTTAAAATAAATTGTGAACATATTGCCTACAAATACGTCCTTAAGGTAAGGGCCTCACTATAAAGACATAAAGTCATGTATTTTCTCCAAATTATATTGTTTTGCGCAACATCAAAGTCATCTAACTTCCATTTTTGTTATTTTGATACAGAATGACACTTGGTAGTCCAGATCCATGGTTAGTTAGCCGTAGTTTAAATGAACCGTGGGTTACAGTATGAATATGAGGAGATTCATATACCATCGGTGTTACAAAATTTCTAGCTTTTCATTTATCTTTATCGAAGTTCTAAGCAAAAAGGTAAAGTTTATCTTTTTTCTTTTTACCCATCCACGTATTGTGGACTCGGGTAGTTAGATATCTTACAATTTCTGCATGATTTTCCTCTTATCTAATTGTAAAACATTGTGCTTTTTTTCAATTGTATAAGCCTTTTTGATATTCATAAATCATTAAAGCAGATTAACATCTTTATAACTCTCAGATTTTGATCAATATAAAATGTTTAATGGTACAAGTAATTTTGCCGATAACAAAATCCAAGTGCAACATTTCAGTTTCCGAAAATGATGATTCATATTTATGTAACAAAAAAGGAAAAGCATAAAAAGTACAGGAAATCATAATGTTATATCCAATATTAAGTTCATAAAAATTAAAAATAACAATTATGGCGCTAGAGGTCTACATACACTGACAAGCCAAGGTATTGTTACCATCCTCACAATTTTCAATGAAATCATTTGGATGAAGCAGAAGGCACGTGATTAGGTGGGAATAGTTTAAAGGCTGTTAGAAAAGGTGCTGAATCATTCTTGCACATATTTTGTGAGTGATAGAAAAGGCTGCTGATCTAAGCGAATTTCACAGAGGGCCAATTGTAACGTCCCGAAGACTCGGAACAAGTATCTCTGAAACTGAAAGATTGGTTGGTTGTTCATCACATGTCTTTGTTTGTGCTTATGCAAAGTTGGTAAATGACGATGAAACCAGCAGTAAACACCAAGTTATTTGACGTTCACGCGTTATCTAAGAAAAATGACGTCGCAGACAGTTCCGTATGGTAAAACAAAATCAGCACCAGACAATGGCTCAGCTGACAGCCCAATGCTATGAAGGTCCAAATGCAAGTATTTTGGAACACACAGTTCAGAAGGCACTGTTGGATATGGGACTGAGCAGCAGACGTTCCAATCGTGTGCCTTTGTTGACCAAGCGTCAATTTCAAATGCACCTATAGTGGATCCAGAAACATCTTCACTGGACCATGGAACAATAGAAAAGAGCTGCCTCTTCAGATGAATCCCGGTTTCTCCTTCATCACGTTGAAGATCGTGTCATTGTGCGCTATCTTCCAGGAGAACAGTTGTTCCACCATGTACAGCAGATCATACACAGGTTGGTGGTGGCGGAATTATATGTTTTGGAGGGACGTTCTCATGGGTGACCCTTTGACCTTTAGTTGTGGTAGAACAGATCATGAAAGTTGCGGACTATCATAATATAACTGTAGATGAGTTGCAAACTTACATGCCATCTGTCTTCCCAACTGGAAATTGAATCCTCCTGCAGGACAAAGCCCCATGTCAGAAGGCTCGAATTGAGTTGGAGTGGTTCGAGAAGCATAAGGATGAATTACAATAAATATTCTGACCTCATAACTCACCCTCTATTATTCCAAAGAAACATATTTGCTATTTCATATAAAAGGAAGCTCAGAGATCGGACACCACCATGACGGAAGGCCTCAAATTTGTGTGATCGCTGCTTAGACATTTAGTACAACCAGTATATAATCAGCCACCAAGAACTTGCGTCATTCATGAAAAGGCAAGTGGTAGTTGTTTTGCTGGCCACAGCGGCACAAAGAGCACGTAAATTAGTAGATGTTCATGCCTTGACTCTTCAGTGTGTTTAAACATATATGAATAATACCACAGTGGAGCCATAGTAAGACTAAGGCTTTTAATCAGACTTGCGTGTTATTGAACCCCTCAATAACATTTTTCTACAGTACTTATCACTTTGAAGTACAAAAAAGTACTGTTTCTTTAGAGATTTAAAGTATTCCTTCGTATTCGACTGAAACAAGTACGCATTAATTAGCAATCGAATGGACAATGATAATATTAGTGTAAATAAAAAATCAGAATCCGATTCAAATGCAAAGAAAACATTTTCTTCTTTTAACAGCATATGATTTTATAACAGCTTATGGACGTCGTCTTATGTACAGTGAATCAAATTAGCCCCTTAAGTGTCACAGGCGAATATATATGTCTTGCACAACCGGTGCTTCATGTGCTCGGGACGGATGTATCCGTCCTTTCAAAATACGATTATTTTCTTTGCACTGCTATCAGTGAAACTATTCCGAAGGCTTTGGAATGCAATACAATAACCTGTTTGCGAAGGATTGACTTATTTCAACTATAAATCTGCTTATTGCTGACTTTTCTTTTATTCTCAAGACACCGCATACTTTCACCTATGCGGTACGCGTACTTTTGGCACTGGAAAGCGAATCTGTTACTTTTAATCAGCAGATAAGGGTGTAATATAAATACGAACTTCCTGAAAACATTTGAAAGAATTCTGTACAAAATATTAAAAAAAAAAGAAAAAGAAAATAACATTTATGAGTTCTTGAGTAAATTGGAAAAAGTTAATTTAGATGTCCTTAATCTGTTCCATGTGGGTATATCCATATTATCATTTCTGTTCAGTTATGTTCTTTTATCTTTTTTTTTTTTAATAAGTAGCTGTTTTAAAATGATTCAGATAGTCTTGCTTATTTCGAAAGCAACTATCCTTACTTTTTCTATTCCTTTTTATGCTTATTCAGCTTGACAGCTTCATATTAAAGCTGTCAAGTTTATATATTTTAATTAAATGCACTTTAAAAGATGAAAATATGTAACGGATTTATGTTTAACTGAATGAAAACATGACAATTTATTTTTCAACAAATAAAAAATAGATGGAATGGACAAAGCTAACAAATATATAAATTTAATATCCAAAAGAGAGCAAAAAATGTACAGCAGTCGTTATATTAATTAAGAAATATGGAAGGTTCACGTATTATTCTGTAAGAATGCGCAGTTAAAAAAAGAAATTTATTACATAACATACATATAACTTTCAGAGATTCGTTTTATAAACAGTGAAATTTAATATCATTCACTTTCAATATAATTCACTATAATAAATAAAGTAAGGTAGTGATTCTCAAACTGTGGGGAGTGATAAACCTACATGAGGGCGTGAGCTTATCATAAAGTCAAACATAATAGATTTTTTTTTAAAGTTTGTTAATTTACTGAAAGTAATTAAAACAAAATACGTAATGACATAATACGAAAATACAATAAACGTTTACACGGATATAATATGCTTGTAAATGTATCAGTTCTGCAGAATGTATTTGATAATTATTTATCAATAATAAATTATCAACAAGTTTAATAAGTATTAATGTTCCCCATGGGCTTGTATTTCAGAGCTAAGTTTTTCAAAGGAAGGTTTAATATTAGAAATTGACAAACTAAGTTATTTTTCTATATTTAGCTGAGATCTATATGAATGTTTGAGGAAATAAATATTTAGCTTTGTTAAAATTATTTTGCAATCTGTTCCAACTTAAAAATTAAAAAAATGAAAAGTAATATGATACTTATTCTATTGCTTAAAAACGTATTTTACTTAAAATATGTATTACTCAAAAGTAACGTATACAAAATTTAATACGTATCGTGATAATGTGTATGGTTTATACTTAAGGTCTTAGTTTGTAGCTTTAGCTTCAAAGTACATTATTATTACATAAAATACGTTTATTATTCTATGCGGATGCTATGAAAATTATAACTGAAAATTGGTTCGGAATATTGAAAGTTTGAAAAGTACTGAAGTAACACCTAAACCGCTTTTTAAGGTACTTTCATATCTTATTTAAAATCAATCAATTAATTTAAATTATTAAAAAAATTCTGAATTTAAAATGAAAAGATCTAAGAAACTAAGTGAAATTTTGGAAATATATCTAAATATTTATACATTACTTATTAAAAAGTTTTTTTTTTTTTTTTTGCAGGAAAATTTAAAATTCAAAGATGAAGTATTCCATTATAATTCTTGACAGTTTGCTTGCCTTTTTTTGTTATGGAACTCATATTCTTTTCTCATACTATAATAAAATGTGTGATCGTTTGTAAAAATTGTTAAGAAGATCTAATTTCAAAATACTTTTTAAGATAATTTATTCAACATAAAATTTTGTGAATTCAATGTAGATTAGAATTAATTACTTAGAGAAGAATTACTTAACCTTTTTCTGAGATAAAATTTTGTTCAAGTACTTTTTAAGTATAATCACTAATCTCATTACATTTAAAATGGCTCTTTTTTCATTTAATTTTAGTCTTATATCAATTTTGTATGAATAAAATAAAAATAAAACATGCATAAGCACGCTTTTAGTTAGAACTTAGTAATTATGAGAAATTAAAAGGGGAAAGCCGGTTTCAGCAATTGCAATACTAGAGCATATTAGGCATTAATTATTGTTAATATAAAATGATTATTCTTCTTCCATCTAGATACCGTCACTCTTATAATGTCCCCTAGATAAAAGGATTAAATCGCTAACAGCTGTATTTTATTAACCCTGATTCTGAAACTAATGTTCAAATAAATGTTAAAAAAAAACATTATTTTTCTTTCTCTCACTCTGTGACAACTTTATTAAAAATATTAGAAGAAACAGTGAAACCCCGCTTAATGCGGGATATACGTTTCATCAAAGTAGAGCGTAATATGAAACAGCGTTAAACGAGGTTATCTCATCATGTAAATAAAAGGGTTATGAGAAGATGGGTAGAAAATTGGTCAAGTATTTTACCATTAAATTTATTAATTATGTGTTTTTATAACAATAAAACAAAAATTTATTTCTTACAAATATAGAAACATTATAAACGACTATACATATAAAAATAAATAAAATTCTAAGTCAATATGTTTACATTTCAGATCATTAAGTCTCTTCTGTATTTTCAATTTTCTGCCTTTTTATCAAGAAGGTAGATTGGCTTAATGGAATATTGCGTTCAATTTTGTCGTCACTCCCTATAGAAAGTCGTTTTTCTATTTCCTCTATTGTATTATTTCTAGAACGGATAATTCTAATTGCTGAGCTTGTTCTGGTTGTAGTTGCAGTTGCCTATGACACAGTATTTTTTTCTTTATTCTTAAGAATGTTCCTTATTGTTGAAGTTGCCAAATTCAATGCATTACCCATTTGAGATCGACGTTTATCAGTATCTAATCTTTTAATCGCTTGCATTTTAGTTTCTAGAGAAATGCTTTTTCTTGTTGCTTTATTTTCGTGTTTTTTATTATCACTCATGATAAAAGAGCGTTAAACCGAAACAGCACTAAACGAAACAGCGTTAAGCGGGGTCTTACTGTAATGTAAATACGCTGTAAATATTTAAACAAAATTTTTAAAATTTCTGATAATTTTATCAATATTCATGTGCAAGGTAATGAAATAACACAGTAAAATATCATTAAGGCAATATTTGTGTTAGTTATTCATTTTATTACATTTCAAAAGTATTAGTTTGTGAAATGATTTTATTTCTTGCTTGATATTATATGCCATAGATTTGTTTTTTCGATAAATAATTAGTTCAAGCAGCGAACACAAGTAATATTTTTATTTCTTTCAAATGGGGCAGAGGATTGGTAATTACCATTGTAGACCTAATACATTCCCCGGGAGTTGGTATCAGTTTTTAGTGTGGCACACTTTAGGTGGATACCAATTGCCATTATGTAATTTCGACGCTCAATTTCCTTCCTGAGCTCTGACGATGCGAAATTGTACTAAGAATTAAATTTTGCCGAGATCACCCAAGCTAAACCCCTCTACGGATCCTTAACATATCACATAATCATACGACATGGATGCTGTCAAATTTTTGCATCATGAAAATCTACCAATTTGGGCGGGATAGGACCCGCAATCTTGGGTGTACAAGGCTAGTTCCTAAACAATTACGCCACTCAGCTGTTTCCGCAAGTATAATATTGTTATCGTAAAATTAAATAACTAACATTCTGACTAAAAAATCCATGATGAACTTTGTTTTACCCAAGACAACGCATATTTAATGTTATTATAATTATCAGGGGTGGTATTGTTGTGATTTATAAGTAGAAATATATTTTAAATGAACTTAATGATCAGAATTTTTGGAAACATATTGTCCGTGTCTAACATCATTCATGCATTGCTAGCATTTAAGCAAATAAAATGAATCTAATCAACCAATTCATTTTCTGGCTAGCCACATTTACATACAACATTTAAATTCTGAACACATATACAAAAAGAAGTTAGTATTTACTTTAACATAAAATAAATTTAAAATGCAGTTGAATAAGTTAAAATATTTACTCTGAACTTGTGCATCGTCTTTTTTTTTCTTTGCTTAAAATCTTCTGAGGAATTTGAAGAAACAACTTTATGGAATTCATATATTACAAATCACAGTTACATGAAATCAGAAACAGATCGAAATATCTTAAATTAAAATCACTTTTCGAGTATAATCATACTTCATTTTTTAAACCATAGAGATATATACTAATTTGAATTGTCTCAAAATGTCGCTTACACTGAATGCAGAGTCTTTAAAGCCTGCAGTATGAAGATGCTTGTTTTAAAAAAATAAGTATAAAAGATTCTGTCGAAGAAATTATATTTCCTGAGAAATAATTTCCTGTCTAGACAGCTAAAGTGATACCAGCTCCGCCGGTAGATGGAGCCTGTTGCACGGTAATGTGCTGAAATCTCATTTGGGGACACTGATGGAAACGTGGTGGCGGACAAATGAAGTACGAATAAGAAGTGTTGTAACGAGCTAACTTGCGATATTTCCCCCTTGAAATTAACATGGGGGTTTTCTACGATTTTATGATAAGATCTAATTGTGTGTGTGTCATTTTCTCATAGAGGAAAGGTGATATGTTAATTAGTTTGGTTATATAAAACGATCTGAAGTAGAAAGGGTGGGGAGAAGATTGTAATAGTAACTAATTATAGTGGAAACTATAGGACTGGAAGGATTCTGAATGTTTATTAACTTAAAGAATTGTCGAGTCCTCAAAAAGGGATGTGCTTTGTTCCATTTGACCTGCGTCTCTGTTAATTTTGCTTTGTTTCTTTGTTCGGATGCATAAATCATTCCACAATCAACTAAAATTACTTGATTAACAAACCAATTTTTGTTGTGCTTGTGTTTTATGTCGATCAGAGGTATTTTCAGGGAACAAATCTTCGTAGTTACCAAAATAGACTTCTGAAGTACTATTACATTGTGATCTAAAGAAATTTTGATTATTTGTAGAAGTGTAATATCATGAAAACAGGTGTGGTTTTAATGGGAAAAAAATTGATGCAGGCAAAACAGATATATGAGACGATAAAACATCAGAGTGGCTTGAACTAATGTACTATAGATGAAAAAGAATGCAACCTCTCACCAAGTGCTCTTCATAATTTCGATCAATGGAAAAGCATCTGAGGTTTTCATTTCAAAACTGTAGCGGTATTTTCATAAGACAGTTACAGCTTTCAGACTAAGGTGATCTAATGGTTGTTACTCGGCTGCGGATCCATGGGTCGTGGGTTCTGTCTTCCAGATTCGCGCCACTAGATTGGTGACTTTGAATGAATTAAGAAAAAGGCAACCTTCTGATCTGTCATGACACCATGTACCCGCAACAAGAGCAATTAAAGTCGTCAGATCCACTTGATGCAGCAACCAAAGTCGTCAGACTCAATGAACGCAGCATCCAAAAAGTCGTTAGAACTCACTTGACGTAACATCACCAATTAATAGCACACAACAACTCCCAGACACTCCATAACAAATATATCGTTCGTTCACCTATTCACCGATTCACTGGTGGATGAGTACTTAAGCGGTTCTTCATAAGCTAATAACAGCTTCCGGACAGAGGTGATCACTTTTATCTAGTGGTTATGTTACTCGACTGTGGAGCCATAGGTCGCGGGTTCTATCCTCCAGATATACGCCACTACAAAACCAATATAGACGTTCAGCAAGCGGTCTTGACCTGCTCAGTATGCTGGTGCCACCGATGGAACAAATGCCTCGATTACCATGGTGACTGCGTTGGAAAGTAATATGTACCAATGCCTCATTATCTCTTTAAATTTGTGAATAAAGGCCGCGAGAGAGCTTTTTACCTTGGCTTTTGAACAGTCCTGGTAGTTAAATATGCTTATGTAACAGTGCTACAAGTTTTCTTTCTTATATATATATATATATATATATATATATATAATTTAATATGACAATATATCTATAGCAAAGGTATAACTATTCAAAATGAAAGTAAGTGACAACTTAAGTGAAGTAAAATAAATTTTGCATTCTTTAAATTTCTTCCATCTTTTATAATTTTATTAGTCTGATTTAAAGAGTACTATCAAAGCAGTATATCGTGAAAAGCTTAATAGATCTTCAGACTGCATTTAGTATCCATTACTAAAAGTTTTTGGTATAAAGGTCCCCCCCCCCCCCCATGTAGTAATTTTCCATAACTTTTATATTTTATGACGGAATTTATAACTGTTAAGTATTTTGAAAAGCTATTCTAGAAACATTTCACAATAAGTTTGAAAATAATTATTTAGTATTATTTATTTCTTATTAGAATTATTTATTAAATATTTTTTTATTTGCATGATACCTAAGAAATGACGTCAGTAGGTACTTTTTTTTGTTTTAATACTTTATTTTCATTTAATTAAATTTGGTAATTTTTATTAATTTTGATAATAATTTTTTTTCAAAAACATTTTTGCTTATTTCAATAACCTTGGTTTTTGGCTTAAAACAAGCAGTATAAACAAAATTAATATTACAGGTGGGGAAATCGTCTTAAAGTTGGGCATGCGCAATGAGTTCCTTAATGAAAAATCTTTAAATCAATTTAAAACTCAAAATAGCAATCCAATTATAGGGAATACCAAAATATGTATGTTAAGTTTAGTTCAGTTTTTGAGTCAGTTTTAGGCAAAGTAACAATAATACAAATTTTTTTAATTATTATTTTAAACTCAGTCAAAACAAAGACCTAACAATGTAAATATGCTTGTTTCATTTCGTGAGTGTCTCTCTCAAAAGTTGTCATGTTGTTATTTATTTTCTAGCAATAAAGCTGTCTTCATAAAAATTACTATAAATTAAATTATCCTTCTGCAAAGAAAATGATGTAACAAATCATTGAAGATAGATAAATAAACTAAGATGTATTTATGGTGGGAGCGTGAAAATACATTTGCGAAAATTCCACTAACAAGCAAAGAAATAGAATACAAAAGCTTCAGAATCATAAATTTATCACTTGATGTGATAATTTAATTAAGAATGACATTTTCATAAATCTCAGAATCAACTAAATGTCATTTTTTCTTCATATTTTGGGAAATGTTTCCGTTTTCAAATTTGCTTTGATTCTTGGATTCGTTTTCGTAAATTTTGCGAGCATCTCTCATCACACATTTTACAATTATTAAATTGCTCACAATTATATCTCTAATTATCTCTACTATTTTTAAGAAATATCTATAAGGTGAAATGCTTCGAGATTTTGAATGGTATAAGAATTAAATATAGAGTAATTTAAGTAACAGGTGTAATACTTGATTTTAAAAGAAAACATGTGGTTAAAACATACAAAGTTATAAATTTTTAAGAGTTAATAAATGAAGCTGCTGTTTTAACAAAATTTTATTTCTGACATCAATATATAATCATATATATATATTCAAATTTATTGATTTTACACCCATGAAAATATATTTTTTTGTATTCAAGCTGAATATTAGAATTTTCACGGTATTTAGAATTTAATAAGTAATACGCGCTTGACATTAACAAAGTTTTTTCGTATAAAACAACAAAAACAATAAGATGAAATGTATTAAAATGCAAGAATTGTGAAGAGACTATCATAATCTGTGGGGCTGAAAATTAATTTTCATTTACGACACATGAATACCTCTTTAGTATTATAGTTGTCGATGAAGCTGAATATAAAAATAAAAGTAAACGGTATTTAATACTCTAAAAACATTTTCAAATAAATTTTGTAGATTATCAGATAATGCGAAAGGTCAAATTGATGATTAAGGCAAAAAAAATTGTCAAGTACATCACACGAAAATTTTGGCTGAGATATGTTTTTATATGTTCAATACTTTTACATTAACGATGCACACATATTATCAGTATACTTCTGAACTGTGGAAAATGTTACCGTGTTTAGTGGGGCAATAAATTCTGTTTATTTCACATACTGAGCAATACCTATTCATTTAATATTTTTCCATGCATATCAATTAATTCAGGCAAATGCGATCGTCCGAAAAATTCGATTGATTTATGTGTAAAAAAAATGTGTAGCCGAGTACGATTAGGCAAATTTTACTAAATAACTGTAAATAATCTGGGTATTTTTTAAAAATTTTCACAGATTACAGTGCAATTTTTTTTTTAAATTAATAGTATTGCAACACACATTAGATGGTGATATAAAAAATCACTGATGCTCCAATAATAGATTACAATGTAGAGAAATTCACTAATGATGCTATAGGTGAATCTATATAGAAAAATACCAGTGTTTTAAAATGAATGGAGAATTTTCAGAAATTAAGGTTGAGTGAGAGGGGGAATAACATTAACGTCGAACTATAGAGCTGCACGGGGGCTATTGGCGACGAACCTCGTAATTTTGAACCAAGGTCAAGTGACGAGGATGACACCTTTCCTAACTTCACAACACACCAACGGGAGAATGTTTGAGCCAAAACAGATTTAACGTGCAGCGTTCTCCTATAGTACGGTGGTTTTCAACGACCACGAAATTAAATATTATCCAGTGTTTATGCTTCTCTTACGTTTCTCAAATCAACAACTCTCAGATATAATAAATTGCATGTAAATTGAAAGCATTAATACTTAGAAGAATTTAAAGTGAATATTCATATTAAACTTTAAAACAAAGCATGTTAATGTTAGTTTAAAATATTTTATCCTGCATGCATATTAAAAAGATTAAATTTAAGTTAAAAATAATGACAGTAAATTGGTTTGTCATACACTATCACATTTCTAATGGAATTAGCGTGTAAACTTTGTAAAGTCAAAAATATGGTATCGCATAATTCAACAGATATACTCCTTTAATAAGTATTTTATTATTTTTACATCATACAAATTTGATTCAATTTATAGAAAAATTATAACACTATACCAAATCCCTTATTAATTTAGAATCATTCAAATAATTGTTTATTTGATAAAGGATGAGTAGCATTATATAGCCATTTCATTGTTTATCCATTCAAATCATGTTGCGCAGTTTAATCTCTAAATGTTTACAGAAGGCCCAAATCTCTATTCAATGAATAGCCGATCTCATTCCAATGGCGTCAATGGGAATTGCAAGGTTGAAATGCTCGAGTTAATTCAGACACTAATATTGTCTTTCAGACAATAAAATCGTTTTGAATTCAGGAAATTCCTCTTCGTTTTCCTATATATTATTCTAAATGCAGAATAGCTTCTAGAATATATTCATTCCTCAGAAAGACTGACCTTTTTCATGTAAGCATTACTAAAAGTTCCAAATCTTGTTTGCATATATATAAACATGTTTAGGATAATCATAAACATACTGAATTTTTTTCATTTAAACATTTTTATTCAAAAGATTAGCATGTCATCTTTCGAAAAATAACTGACGTAGAGTATTCGTAACCTACAGAGTATTTCGTTTAATTAGGGCCTAGTTCCGTTCCCACTCATTATATCATCTATGAGGAATTCGGTTGCTGCATTTGTGGCAGGATGTCTTAAACCCAGGGTGAACATAAGTCGATCGCGATCGACAGGTGAACCGCCAAGACATTTTGCGGCGACCGCCTTTACTAAGACCTAAGAGTCACTTACTAAAAGAGACATTTTTGTGGATCACTGACGCCAGCGTAATTAGAGAATCGGCTTTGTGATAATCGATACTACTGCCTTTACTAAAGGTATCCGACTACCCCAAAATCATGATTTTTTTCAAAAATTGACAATTTTTATGATTCTATTT
>BMAV01016222.1:206224-249634 GCA_019973955.1 Trichonephila inaurata madagascariensis | reverse complement strand
ATACTATGTGTTCAATAAAGCTTGTTTTTGTTTGATTCCATACCGTATGCGTTGTATTCCTTTTTCAGCGCCGATGCTTTCGTCATCCTTTACGTACATAATACTCTCCCTCATTTCAGAATTTCATGTCTCTCAGATGATTTTTCGTGAAGTTATGGCAATAAACCCACCTGTTGCTTAAGTTTTGCACGCCAGTGTACTATTGCAAACTCGTCCAATTATTTTATTCTTGTCATGGAGCTATTTGATGTCACTGACCGAAACATCAACAATTTTGTGGCGGTTGCCTGGATACTTTTGATCATATATATATATATATACAGAGAGAGAGTGAGATAGAGAGTTTTTAATAATCTCTACTGTAGAGAAACAGAATTGATTTCAACATTCATTAAAGATAAAAGAATCAAACAAATATCGATACTGTAGAATTATAATCAACGATAACTTATGAAAGCTTTTAATTCTATATAAAATTGAGGTTTAACCAGTTTTGTGGCTAGACAACTTTCCTTTTCTTGTTTACAGTCCTGAGTAAAATTCCAATGAAAGTAATTAATAGGAGTTCTAAATTATTTAGGACCAAAAGGTAACTGACCTAAATATACAGATATTTAGATATATAAGGGAAAGAAGATTTTTTCAGGTTGAAAAGTTGAGGAAGTTGGTAAATGTTTTAACGCTTTGTAAGAAAAATATGTCTCCTGTGTTTGGTGTTGGGTCGTCATGTTTTAGAATCAGTGCAACTGAATCATATGTAAATGGCAACAATATTAAAAATTGTCGATTATACTCCTTTCGTATGAGCCACCTGAGTCTTCATGCTGTTAGAATGGTAGTATTTTGAGCTGTATAAAATTTTGTCTGAGTATTTCCATTCTGTGCAAAGTTAGCTCAGATTCGGAGGGAGGGAAGGGGTATAATCAAGAGCTTTGTTATCTGTATACTTTGTAGACTACGAAAAAAGTTTACGGGAGGGATTTTGAAACTTATCGTATAGGTATTAATTGTGTCAGTGATCATTTCAGTTTTCCCCCATCATTAGACCCACCTAGTTATAGCAGTATACAAATTAAAAAGAAAAAGAATGCATATCTTTCAATCTTCCCAATTTTCGATTATTTTTAGCAGTTTTTGCGTTTTTGCATATTTTTGTTATAAAGCGTTTATGTTATGGTGTAATATTGAATGTAGGTTTTCATTCCAAGGATGAGGAGTGATGAATATACTTTAATGATATACATAATCTAAAAATTAAGACACGCAATTTAATGAGATAATTGCGCTTGCTGATTTACCTATATTGAACTTATTAAAATATTCATTTTCAAACATAATTCTGATTTTACACTTTTGCTTAATGTTTTTGCCACTTTAGTAAACCTTTTTTTAAAAAAATTGCTTTTAATTACGATACATGGTGAAATTGTAATAAAATCTTCCTACGGTTGATTGATATCGACATATCAATTAGCATGCTTTTGCAAAATATATTTGTAAATAGAAAAAAAAGTCATATAATAAAACTTATAATATATATTTTTAAAAATCAAATTGTTTCATTAACTTTTTGTTGAGAATGCACTAAATTTGTGTAAATAAATACTGGTCTAAAACTCAGAACTGGGAAATTAAGAGATGAGAAATGGTGACAGAGCATTGAATTGAATGAGTTCGATTTCGGTGTAGTGAAGAGAGAGAAGCATAATGGTTGTTTGACAAGATTTCATGTTATTTGGATGTTAACAGTTTTTAAAATCATATTTCTGCATGATCCGTTCAAAGTAAAAAATTACACTATTCAGAATGAGCCTGAAACAAGGAAAGAAAGATACAAAAATGCGTATTCGAGCTTTTCCAGTGAGTGTGATAGCTTTTGATGATAAAATTAGTTGCTCGTTTTATACATATACTACTACAATTTGTATTCTTTGTTTATGTTCTTGCATATGAAATTACGTTGATATTTTTAAAAAAATATATACATTATTTTTTTTTTCACCAGATAATGTACCTTTTATTCGGCAAATAGTTTCGTTTGTATAAAAAATTATGCTTCACCTTGGTGAATTAGTTTCGTTAACTTTATTTTGATTTAATGGATACTTAATTGTACAATGTTGTCGTATTGGAACGCTAACTTATAATTTTCTTATATGGCTGACAATTTCTTGCATGTTCAAGAAAATTTGTTTCTCAAACGAGTTGGCTTATTTATCTGAATATTTGATATCACTGTATGGCAAGCAGATCTTTATATCAGCGAGTATGTTTGTAATATCGGTTAATTACTATGCTTAATGTGAAAATATCCTGCATATTAAGAAAAATTATATTTTAAGTTTCTTATTTATTTAAACACGTATTTGATAATTATCAAATTTATTTATCATGTGCCTAAAAGTTTCAGTTAAATAAGAGCAGTTGTTTACCTAGTTAACAATTTTAAATTCAATTATCTTCTCAAATTTTTAAATCTATATTAATATACAATTTTAAGCATTTCTTTGATCAACTTCACTGTGATGAAAATTTTCTTTGAAAATTCTGATGACATCAAAATATTTTTGTTACTCATAGTTTAAAGAAAATAGTTTTCTATAAGTATTTGCTTACAATGGATCTCTTTTTATATGAGAAGTCTGTTTTTATGAAGTAAATAGAAATACTTGAAAACTGACTATTCTTGTATTGATTAATTTAAGAATAATTTGCTTATCTTTTAATTTTATATTCTTTTTATATGTATGTCACTTGATTGCAGATGTTAAAAAAGAATTATTTTTTGCCTTTGCTATTATTTCTAAAACTTCTTTAAATATTATTGAGGTAAAAATTTAGTATAAATTGAAAATTGAAGAAATGTAATCAATTTATCAATTTTGTATGTAGTTAAAACTTAAATGTAGAATTCTAAAGATATTATTTTTATTTTGAAAAAATACCGATGTTTACATTACCTTGATGTGCCTAAAACAACACTATATACATAAATTCAGCATTGTAAGATGAATATTTTAAGTTTCATTTCTCGTATTCCTATGTTTTAGTGTTATTCACACACACACACACATAGGTTATTTTTTGGATAATTGGTAAAATAGTCAATGTTCTTTTCTTTCTTTTTTTTAAAAATCAATACTCCTATGAAAAGAAATGCTCTTATTTTTTGTTGTAATAGTTATTTAAAAATTTGGAAAAAAATATAAAACATTGACTTTAATAAAAAAAATGAAACATTTTGAAATTAGTGATTAACACATAAAAACAAAAAGCATTTAATTTACTAATTGATATCCTTAAAACTGGTGGTTAATCCATGAATGGGTTTAATTGCTTTTGCTAGAAATAAAACCATTAATTATGTCTTAATGTGAAATTATTTTTTAGATATTTATTTTGGCATTAACTTCTTTTATTTTCTCAAATTTTTTCATGTTTTGTAATACCATTGAGGAATTATCTTGCACATACATTGTAGAATTGATTTTTGCAACATAGGGTGTATTCAATTTAGAGTTTACAGTTATAAAAAGAGGCTTTCAGTACATACGTATTGAAAACGTATTGAAGACATTTTATTGAACGAAGCACATCATTGTCAATTCATATCATGTAAGGCATGAGAAATCAGGGTTGCCAACTTGGTAAGTTACCTTGCACATTGCCGTTTTTGAGATAGGACACAAGTACCAGGCTTTCTGATAAATGCTTGATTTTGACCAAACATAATTTTGTTCCATTAACTAGAACATAATTTAAATTTGTTGACTTTGTTTAAATATTGCTAATGTCTTGTACATTTTAAGATTTACACAAAATATAGAAAAAATTTGAAAGCATTAGTTTTATACGTCAAAATTTCTTTATTTCCATTTTAAAAATGGATCAAGTTTTATTTCTTCTTTTTTTAAGATTTTACATTTAAATGTTGAACATTTAGGCTTCTATAAAGGATATATACTTTTGCTGATTTAGAAAGTTAAGGTGTTTCCTTTTATCTTGTCTGAAAAAACAAAATTATTTAAACTGACTTAATTGAAGCCGGTACTTACCTATTAGTGTCACTGCAGCAAAATTTGTGCCATGCAAATCGCACCATGATATCAAAACAAATATTCTTACGTGCTTTATTTAAAGAAAAATGATTCTTGTATGGCACAATTTTGGCTGTGCTTAACGTTAATAATTACTTGTTCAATTTTTTCAAGATCTATATTTTTTTCTAACTACAATTTTAAAGAGTGGAAGAAATTTAATACATTGAACTTCCTCACATTTTTTTATGAAGAATTTTTGATAGTATTGTTGACAATCGGATAACTAAGGTAAAATTTTTGCTTAAAGTGAACAAATTCTAAAATTCAATGAATGGTATGTTCTTTTGCATCATTTCAGTTTTAATTTTGTTCTTTAATGAATTATTTCACAAAATTTGTTTGTGTTGTTCTGTTATGATTATTTATAATACATATAAAAATGAGATGAAGTGTTTTTAGAGTTAAAATTGGGTTCTCAAGTAATTTAGTAAATTTATATTTATCATTTTAAGCTCTGACTCATTTTTACTAATATTATATTGTTTTAATTTAGGAAATTTTTTAACTTTTAAAATCCATTTCATATGTTAAAAGAAGTTTATTGTAATTTCAATCTGAAGAACCTTTTGAGATAATCATAAGCTTAGGAAAATAGTTAATGCACATTCCTGTAATACTGTTATTTATCAATTTGTGTAATTATTAATATTAAATTTTTGTATTCTACTGAATTGTTAAAAAAATGCTGTAATCTGATTTTACCCTCGTCTTCATACTCTTGATCAAGATCATTTGTATTAGGTCTTTGTTAGTCTGTGGTCCTCTTTTTTTATAAGACAAATAGCTCAGTTGGGATTTATTCACATTTCTTTCCCATCTACATTTTCTATGTCTCAGTTATGGGCTATTACTCATTAGTGAAGAGATGCTGCTTTCTTTTCTTATGAAAGGAATGTTAATGCTTGGTATATTCCATTTCAGATGACTATGGATGAGAAATATGTGCAGAATATTTGGTCTCTACTCAAGAATGCCATTCAGGAGATCCAGAAGAAGAACAACAGTGGTCTCAGTTTTGAAGAACTCTACCGAAATGCATATACTATGGTATTGCACAAGCATGGAGAGAGGTTATACACAGGACTTACAGAAGTAGTCACCGATCACCTGGTTTTGAAGGTTCATTCTTTTTACTTTTGTAAAGTATTGTATTATTTATTTAAAGTAATGTAATTTTACATGCATTCAACTACCATAGTAAAATTTATTTCTTAATTATGAATAAAATTGAAACTTGAAAGAAGGAATGTAAAATGACTGAAGTAATTGTATAAAATTGGAATATTGCAGATATAATGTATAATAATGCTTGTAACATAAAAAAATGGATTTGATGTATATTATGTATTGCAAACTAGTTGGAAGCATTTTTACTCTTTAAACAATAACAATTACTATTATAATGTCAAATTTATTAGGTTGACTATTCAATTAACAGATTTCAGCTCATGCTATAAAATTTTAAAAAGTTTGACATTGTTATAAAAAGTAAATATAAATACAAATAAATTTTTATTTTATGGAAGCTTAAGTGGCTGGCTATTAAGAAATTCTTCATTAATATGTTGAAATATATATTTCCAGCAAAAGTACAGTATAATAACACAACCAATCCATTTGTTTTTAGGGAACTAATTTGATATCTTGGGGCATGCGCCAAGCTGTTGTTTGTTTGCCAAGATGGGCGATAACATTACAATATGGTTACCTTGATATTTTTACAGTTTTTGGAATATTGCAAGTTTCCAGTACTTTTTTAATTGTTTTCATTATTAATGTTAATATATATTTTGTCATTATTTTATTAATATAATCTAAAAATACAATTATTATATGTAAAAATCATATAATATTCGTTATTTATAATAATTGTTTTTATATTTATTTTTAAATATTATTACATATTATGCTATTTATTTTTTGATTATTATGTTCTTTATTTATAATTATTATTATGTTATTTATTTATAATTATTACATATGAGTATTCTTATAAATAATTTTTATATTACAATACAATGATTTTATTCTTTCTTATAATTACTATTAAATTATTATTATATATAATAATTATAATTAAATCATACTATCTGAATTTTATATATAATTACTATTAAATTATAACACAAGATTATTATTATATACTGCATAAAATATTATTAGTACTTGTAACTTTTTATTATATTATATAGTATATATATATATATATTGATCTTGGTTATTCTCAATCTTTTTCTATATTCTTCTTTTGAAATATATTTCAATGTATTTCAAAATAATTTTTTAAAATTATCTTCCTGACGATTTGATACCACCAGGCCATCATCTTAGATTCCATTCCAGCGACAACAAGCGCTGCTTGGCGTCATGCCCCGTGATATCAAACTAGCAGTTTTTAGAAGCAAATTTAAAACAAGAAGTTTGATTTTTTTTAAAACAAAATAAATTCAAAAAATAAGAATTCTACACATTGCTAACATCTAACAGGGATTTTTCTGCGAGCTTAATAAAGTAATTCAGTTTTAAGTAAAATTTTGGATGTTAATAAGATTTTCATCATTTGTCTATCATAACAAATTTTTTCTAGAATAAGAAGTATTTTTTTTAAAAATCATCTTTAAAAAACCTTCCGTGTAAAGTATATAGTCCTTTAACCATTATATATGTCAACTATCCATAAAACCTCCTTGTACTGCTATGAATTAATGAATAATTTTTTAAACAAATTTAAACACACACTCATCTTTCTTTTCGGGTGATTTTTTTTCTTCTTAACCAAATACTCGATCTTTTTATTTGTAAATATTATTTTGTAGTTTTTTTTTTTAAAGCATTAATTGCAGTTCTATGATCTTCTACTATTATTTCATAGTGTGTTTGTTAGTGAATTTCTTGCCTTATTCTTCATTCAATGCATCAAGATTTTTAGATGGTATATAAAATAACCATGACTACAGAATGACTTTTCAAACTTGTATCACTATCAAATTCTTAAATTGTTACAAAATCTACACTGTTAAAATCCGAAGATAAATAAACGTATCTATCTAAACGTTGAATCTATGATGTCCTATCTTCTCACGAACCACATGATGCAGAAACTCGCCGAAGGTACCAAAATTTCGGAAAGGATCCGAGGAATCCGTTTTCACCATTTTCTATTCCGATATTCAAATTAGTTAAAAAGATATTAATTAAAAACCTTAAAATGCATAATTAGTACCATTTTTCAACACCAGGGGAAAATTTGGAACTTCTTTTTTTTTTTCAGACGTTTTTAAAACGTGATCTAATTTTTTTCATGAGACTCGGAAAATAATTACAGATTCGGAAAGATCATTTACTTCACCACAATATGGTATAATTTATTTTACAAAATAATTATATTTTGTATTTTTTACAATTTTTTTAAAACAAGTCGAAATTGATACATTTTTATGAATATGATTTCTAATTATTTCTGAATTTATTTGCATTTTCTTTCACGCTAATGAAAAAAAATATTTTACTCTAAAAAAGTTCATGCTTTTCTCTTTTAGAATCAGTCATTTAAAAAATTTAATGTCAAAAACTGTTTTTTTTTACGATTTTTCAAAAAATACTCAATTTCATTTAAAAACTTAACTTCTTTATTTATAAAAATAATCTCACGAAACTTTTTTTCTGTGTGTAGAACAATATTATACGTAATCTGTACAAAGATTGATAAAATATCTTAAAAATTACAGTTTTTTTTTAAAAGTGTTTTTCGTTTTTCTTCCCTTTTGCAAGAAATATGTAAGCATTACTTTTTTAAAAGTTTTTTGTTTAAAAATTACCATTGTTTGCAATCGATATATGAAGTTTGAAAGCATTAACTTAAAAATGAAGACCCCTACCAAAAGTTTAACTTCAACAAATAACTCAATGCATAATTGAACAGATCTTCCTTTATTTTAAAGGTCAATTCAATGCTTTTCCCTGTAAAAACCTACTGCATGGATGTCAAAGGTGCTTCTTTATAAAACTGTAGTTTCTAGGTTCGAAACTGAAAAGGATATTCAATTTTGGATAAAATTAAAATAAAATATCAAAATGTTTTTATCAGATTGGGTTTTTTTAATGTTTTTTTCAGAACATATATATATCTAGGCTTTCCCCATATAGTTTTTTTTCTTCTAACTTATATATATTTATATGTTTAATCAAACATTCAGAAAAAAGCAATTGTTTCAATAGCTATCTGTAAATTTTTCTTTTATTTATTACTTATAGAAATTTGATTTTAATAAATATATGTGTGTTTTTTTAAAAGGATTATTTCTATTCATTACTAAATGAATTCTTCTGTTAATTAAAAAGTACATCGTCTTATTTTGGATCAAAATACATTTTAGAGACATTTTTAAACTAACTATATGTAACGATTGATTCATGAAAATCTGAAACTATTTTATTATTTTAGATTCTTAGAAACTAACTATTATTAAAAAATGATGAATGTTTTTTGTTTTACTCTTAGCACACATCAGAATCATTTTCTTTTTATTGCTTCACATTAATAATTTTTTAATTCTAATGCAATATTTTTTCTATAAGTCATACATTGAAATTTGAAGCTATATCTTATCTGTGAGAATGAAGGGAAGATAGAACAATAATTTTACACTAAAAAAAACAGTGTTCGGGCTATAGAGAGGGGAAAGAAACCTGTGTTAAATCAGAAATAAGTGGAATGGAACAAATTTCGAAAAAGGGAAATTTTTTGACATAATTTTAGAAATCACTCACATTGTGCGCATATAAACACATATACAGAAATGCTGGTGTCATGAGGAAAAGAGAAAGCCCGAGCAACGCCGGGCTAAGCGGTGGAGGGGGGTAGAAGTCATTTTGAAAAAGAGTATTATATAGATTTTGTGAAGGAAAGGGAAATTTATAAAAGTAGAGAAAGCTCGTGCAACGCCGGGCCATGCAGCTAGTTATTTATAATTTATCGATTAGGAACCTTGCTATCTAGAAATGTTTAGACAATATATCTAGAGCCAATTATTTTATGTTTTCTTTTAGGTTCGAGTTGACGTTTTGAGTGCCCTCAGAAATAATTTCCTACAGACACTGAACCAAGCTTGGAATGACCATCAGACCAGTATGGTGATGATTCGAGATATTCTCATGTACATGGTAATTACTTTTTAAAAGAGATTCCATAATCAGAAAATAGTCTTGCCGCTGATGAAAATTATTTTGCATTAATAATTATCTTTATTATGCATTGGGAAGTTAATCATTTATCAGAGATGTATATGTATCTCTAATGTTTTGCATAAATGATATGTAAAATGAATTCCAGTTTAATAATTTCTATACTTCTAGTGTAGAAACCCAGTGGCTGAGTGGGTTGTGCCACAGGTCCAGAGTTCAAACCCTGGACTGGACAAGGTCGATTCTGCCTTTCATCCCTTTAGTGGGTTGATAAAGGAGTACCAAGTTTGCTTGTTAACTAAACACTGGGGGTTTTCTTATCAAACTGACCTGCTGACTGGAACACTTGCTCATGCACCAGATCATGAAAACTGAGATGGGCACAATAGGCCTTGGCCTTCTATGGGCTTTTGTGCCATTTTTAGTTTAGTATACTTCTAGTATAATTACTATTACATTCATATCATTGGCAAATAACAATTTATGAAGTCATTTTTTTGCCTAACCTAGTTAGAAACTAGTTTAAATAAAATTAAACAGAAGAAAATGCAAGGAGGAACATCGTACTTATTCAATCAATCAGTAAGTGCCATTTAACTTCATGCTAAAAAGGAGATTATAACACAGGCTGTAATTACAGAAGGAGAGAGGGATTTTTCAATATGTGAGAAATAAGTAGCTAGAAGAGGTAATGCATATATTGCTCTTAAACACTGAGTTTAATCAGTGAAGTGTAAAAAATATGCATTTGATTGAAATTATTTAAAAAGAATATATGTGCACAATTAATTTTGTATTCTTGCATGTAGTGGGATGTTTTTTATAGATAGAGATAGTTTTTAAACAGACTTTTTGAAATGTATTTAAGTTTTGGTGTCCTGTGAGATTTGGAATTTTCAATTGATGTTATTTAGAGATGTATAAATGCATATGAAAGTTATAAGAAATTTTTTTTGTTGATATGTGGTTTATCTTTGTAAGGCTTTAAACTGCCATCAGTTAAAGATGTTCTTTCATATATTATTGAAATAGTTAATCACAGTTACTTTAATAAAAAAAATGCATTCTTTAAAGTTGTAAAATATTTTTTCTTTACAGGATCGTGTTTATGTGCAGCAGAATTCTGTAAACAATGTGTATAACTTGGGACTTATCATCTTTAGAGATCAGGTTGTGCGGTATGGATGCATCAGAGATCATCTACGGGAGACTCTACTTGATATGGTTATGCGGGAAAGGAGGGGAGAAATGGTTGACAGGTGAGATTTTCTTTTTTACTTGTTTTGTTGTAGAAGCTGTATTTGGGTGCATTACAAAATATAACACCTAAACACTTGTCAATGCAATTGTTCAAGTTATCAAAGAAATAAAGCACCCTTAAGTCAAATCCTCTGTAAATTACTTACTTATCAAAGGGGAAAAAAAAGTTTTGAAAACTTTCAAACCAACCATATCTACACAGAAGTGGCTTTTAGCCTGTGGTTGTCGCAACCTCAAAAACTTTTTCTAATCAAAAGAAACATGTTACCTGGAGAAAAAGAAGAGATCCTCAACTTTCTCAACAGATAATAGAAGATAGTAACATCACCTAACTCTTTTCCAGTACTGACTTTTAAAATGGTACACTTCATTCATGTGGAAACTTCATTCCTTTTCCTTGGTATTGTATGGTTTTCCTTTTTTATCCTAGGATTCTTGTGGTGTCTGTAATAAGCTTTTGCTGATACCAAGACATTGATCTTGGACTATTTCCCTGCATGCATTTCCTTTCAAGAAACACACTTAAAATTTGCAGACATGATAAAAATTCGCTGGTATTGCTATGTACATACGGGCAATGATATGGGAGGTTATGTATCAGGAGGTGTATGTCTCTTGGTATCCCATGAGTACCCATCTAATGTTTTTCTTCTAAATACTGTCCTGCAAGCCATTGCCATTCAAGTACATGTAAAGTAGTTGAATGCCATGCATATCTTTCTTTTAATATTAGAAATCAGCAAAGTCTTGATATTTTAGTTGATCCCTGGATCAGGGATAAGAAAACTTTCAAGATAGAAGAGTCAAAAAGTAAGTGAAGCAAAGTAAGGCATAAAAGTCTTGTAGTATATGCATATGTTTGTTCAGGAGGAAGGGTAGTCCAGTAGTGGTTGTAACCAAGACAATCTTGTGGCAATTAATACTTTTTGTAATATTTAAATAAAGTTTTACATAAAGCAACATTTCCCATACCTTCAAAAATTAACAACTATCAAAGAAATTTTTATTTCTGTAGCTCAATGTGCAAGATGACCTTTGCCAAAATATCATAATTTTGTGAATTAAACTTGGAAGCTTTGTGAAAATATTTCCATACCCATAATACCTTAAGTGCTTTATTCTGGAATTTAATGTTAACACAAATAATTAAATTTGACTTTGGTTGTTTATGCATGTATAAATCATTTAAATGCTCTTTTTATTAACTGTTAAGCATGTTATAGTTTCAAATGTGTTCCTGTTGCTTCTGTTGAGGGTTTAAATGTATCTATAACTGGTCTTGAACTCAAGAATGCAAATAAGTAAACATTGCTGGAAATCCCATGGGTGTATTTTTACTGATAAATTGAACTTTTCCTAATTTAGAACAAATTCTAATATTTTTGCTGATTCTTGATCAGATTTATTAAAGGAAAACAATTTAATATAGAAATAATTTTCTAAAACTAGTTAATGTATATGTCAATACAAGTTAATTTTTTTCAATAGATTATTAAATAAAGACAGAAAGGAATGCAATAACTTTTTAGTAGGTAAAATTATTTTTTAAGTAATACATAGAAGCGGAAATCTTGTCATAAAACATGTCATTGCCAAGAAGACAACTCTAGACTACTGTGCAATTATAACAGGTATCCAACTCAGTTCAGTTCACTGTTTCCTAATTCTAATCATTCTTGCCAATTATGTGAGCAGTGATTATCTTCGTGTAAATATTGCCTGCTAGGAATCAATAAACAAACTACCTTATAATGAATTTTTTTTTTTGTTGAAAGTTCTACCAATTTTATCACCTTTAGGCAAGCATAGGCAGAAACATGGAAAGTGCCTAAACATAGTCAACAAGAGTCATGGGTGAAATTCGTTTAGGGAATTAAATCTTCATCCAGCAAATACATTTGGTGCAGAATTAAGAGTTATGGGCTCCCATCTCAAGAGCCAATAGTATGCTGACAGACACAATTGATATTGCTTATGCAATTGGATGTCTACTTCTCATGCATGTCAAGAGCTGATTCTTAAGTAAAAAATTTCTATGTTATAAAGGAACTCAAGGAAAGACAGAGATAATTCAGGGATCATTTACAATTACTTTACAACAGACCTTTCACTGAGAAAGAGCTGATGCATTATCTAAACAAGACTAATTTAATGTCCTTGATAATATTGCCTTCATCCTGAAGCACCTGTGTCACAGTTCACTTCAAAGTCTTCTTTACAACAGAATATGGCTGGAACATGTTATCACACCATAAACTCAAGCTATAGCATATATCCAGGACTGTAGTGTTATTTAATATTGAGCGAAATGCTCAGTGCTGAAAATATTTTGACATGGATGGACATTTTATTCCTTTTTACAGATTGGCAATTAAAAATGCTTGTCAAATGCTGATGGTTCTGGGAATTGATTCTCGTTCTGTGTATGAAGAGGACTTTGAGCAACCATTCTTGGCACAGTCTGCTGACTTCTACAGGGTATGCATTCCATTTTATGAAATAGTTTCAAATATTGTCTTGCAATTAACATTTTTGGGTATGTCTTATTATTTTCTGAAAATATAAAAGGGAAAAATTTTTGAACTTTTTAAGCTGCTTAATTTTTTTACAAAAATATTTCATTTATATTTTTGAAAATGTAAGTGGTAGGAATGTTAGTTTTTATGCTTATAAATAATTTCTTTATTATTTAAAATGCATTAAAATTCAGTTTCTGAAGTGTGTGAATGAATAACTTATGATGTTAATTTGCTAATAATTTTTTAAATTTTGAAATTTCGTCATTTAGTATTCCTTTTTAGCATATGTAGATTTAAAGTAGCATGCTGCAGTATTAGTTCAATTAAAAATAAATCTGTCATTTTTGAGTAATATTTTGCTCTTCCCTTCCAGATGGAGAGTCAGAAGTTCCTAGAGGAAAACAGTGCATCTGTATATATCAACAAGGTTGAGCAGCGCATTAATGAAGAGGCAGAACGTGCCAAGCATTATTTAGATGAGTCTACTGAGAAGCTTATTGTAAAGGTTGTAGAGGAAGAACTCATCAGCAAACACATGAAGACCATTGTAGAAGTGAGTCTAGTTTATTTTTAAAACTGCATATGTAATTAATCTTTCCTTTTTTTAATGAAGTTCTAGTAAAAGAACTTTACTTCTTAGTGCATTTAGCTTTTTTTATTCATTTTATGTTTCTTCTTATTTGGCCAGTGGAATTTATTCTAATATTTAAAAGAAACAATCTTTTATTTTGTGTCATTTGTTAAGGGGTGGAAAACTTTACTCCAAAGTTTGCACAAATTTAAGAACCATCAGGTGTTCATCTTTATTCATGGATATGTATAAATTATATATCAAATGGCTATAAAAATGTTAACAAGCATTCTTACAACCATTTGATCCATAATTTCTTGGTATTTAAATGTTGTAACCCACTGGGGATTATAATAAAAGGTAGCTTGTAATAAACATATAGATCTACAATTTATAGGATATTGGATATTTTTATTTGCTAATAGTTTACATAATTTGGTATCTGAAAAGTGTCTTAGTATCATATTGCTGTAATTTTTATGTTATCTGAAATTCAAATAATATAATGTACCATTTAAAAAAATATTTTTTCCCTTTTAACTTATCTTGTAATAATTATAAATATATGGAATTAAATTTTGTTATTTATAGTTTTTTTGTAATTGAAGTAGCTTAGATCAGAGAGTTATATACCTTATATATTTTAGGACTCTATACCTTGTGTATGAATTATTTCCCTGTTTATTAACATTTTTATGCGCCTTTTTGAAAAATATATTATAAAATAAATTCAAATAATTATTCTAAAATAGTAATTAATAGTATTCTAATAATTCACATGTTTCCAATTTGAAACTGTCCTAAATTTTTAATAAAGATCTAAGAAATTGAAACTAAACTAAATATTTCTTTGGAAGTTAAGACACTTGATAAAAATTTCCAAGCTACTAAAACTAGCTGTCTCAAATGTTACCCAAACTGATTGAAATATGACTAAAGTAATTTTCTGCTTAACTGCTGTGGTTTCAACCATTATTTTAAAAATCCATTCTTATTATTGTTAGTTCTATTGTTACTGCTGTCTAACAAATACTTCATCCATCACATCACAATATAATGTATCAACTATATCCAATTCTGTAATATTTGCTTCCTCATCGAAAGTAATCCTAGATCTATCAATACAATTTTCATGTAAGCATTCTAATGCACCCTCTTCCATATCATTATCTATAAAGTCTAACATTCTTAAATTTAATGTTAATGAACTGTATAAAGCCTAGGACTTGATAACAATAACATTATTGTTCCCTGTCTAATTAAAATTCTTTGAAATATTAAAAAGAAAAATCCTATGTACTTACTGTGAAACAGTGGTCACAAGTTTAAATCCTTGTGTCGATAAAAACTTGCTGTGTAGAGGGCTAATGCACATTAAATCTGTCGAGGCTCAAAGTCCTCACATTTGCATGGTGTGGAAGTTTGGAGTGTTGAGTCCCAGTTCACACACACAGGTCGTGTTCTTATTACTTGACTAGGAATCAAAAGGTCCATCATTAATAGGTCTTGTGTTGCTTTAGAATGGGACATTAATAAAACAAATCAAATCAAATTAGATATCAGAGATATTTTTGCCTTTTAACACTTATCAACAATTGGAAATAAAGGGAATTTAAGTAATAAAGTTTTATATTTACCATTATTTACAAAGTGTGGGCATTTTTTTTTAATAATTTTTTTTCATAATTACAGACTGTAATATTTAATTTATGAAATGATCTCTCATATTGGAGTCAGTGTGATTTTGAGGAATTTTATTTCAAGTATTGTGTGTGCTTTTATTATCTGCTTTAACATAAATCATTAGGCATCAGTGACCTTTTTTTTAAAAAATCTTAATTTGCCTCATTTTACCATGTGTTAGGCACAATATGTCCTATGATAATCCAGTATCATAAATTAATCGACCAGTCTCTAAAATAATTTTTATAGTTTTATCTCTTAATTAATAATTTTTCATTATGTTGTTCTCAGCTTTTTGTTTATGTGATCTATATGTACTTCTGATTTTGATATCTAAACTACTAATTTTTGTTATGATAAATTATTGTGTTTTTGCATCTTGCCAAAACCAAAATCTTGCATGAATAATCAACGTTTTCAGATCATTGCAATAATTTAAGAATTGAAGTTTTTGAAGTTATACTTCTTTTGGCGTGATAGGGAAAAATGGTGAGAATAAATTTTTACGATGCGCATGCACACCATTGTCTAATAACTTTGGAAGTTACTGAGGGATCTTGGCTCTATGGGTGTCAATCCAATTGGCGTGCTCCCCCACATGTATTTGATATCTATGTGATTGGGATAGGGGAGGGCTTGCATACTAAAATATCAGTCCTCCATGTTATTCTTATGGGGTAGGAAATTTTTTAACATGCCACTTTTTTGGTGCTAGGGGACTGATATTTGGGGGATCATAATAACTATTGATATAAACCATATCTGTTGGGATGCATCCCCCCCCCTCTACAGCTTTTTGGCCGATATCTCGGCACCCGAGCCTTACAGTCCATTCGGATCTGGCTCATTCGATCCCTTTCTATCTGCTCTTCCAGTTATTATAATTTCATGCTCATAGGGTTATTTCTTCCATAGTTTTTAATTGTTTTAAACTTTTTAAATTTGTTTAAATTCACAATATCTTGGATCCTGTTTGAGTCTCAGACTTGAGATTTGAACCTACTGTTCCACTCAACAAGACCCATCCAATCATCTACTTCATTCCCATTGTGTAGGCATGTGGAGGACTTAAGCACTAAAATATCATACTCCCATGTTAATCCTATGGGGACTGGAAAAAATTTCACCCTCTAAGGAATTGAGCTCGGGACTTGATTTTTGGAGGTCCGCCATATTTTCGTATTAACACGAGTGTTAATGGAATTGGCTCCCTTTGGTGCTCCCCCCTACAGGGCTTCCCCAGTAATAACTTGAATCCTATGCTACCTTGGTCGACCGCACCGGCTGGATTCGATTGCTCTCCCTATGAGCATCCTAGATATATTTTTTCAGGGCAATAGCCGCGTTTCTTCACCCATATTTAACATTTTAAAATTATTTTAAAGTTTTAAAAATTTTAAATCCTGCATAGTTCTGAGGATTTTTGAGCTTTGTTAATGAAACTCGGACCATAGGTTCTCCTCGTTGAGCTCTTTCATTTGTTATAATTCATGTGTAGTTAATGGGCCTGGGGGGAGTATTTTCACTAAAATTAGAATCCCCATGCTATTCCTATGGGGTTCGATCTTTTGATGATGTCACGATATTATAGAGATAAAAGGATGAAACTTTGGGATCATCTACTACTCTGTGTATCGTTAGGATGTACAGAACCATTTAGATCACAGTTGCTCCCCCCCTGGGGGAATTAGTTTCCTTTTCCGAGCTAGTGCTGCCAGATTTGCAACTACAGTCTCCCGACCAGTTCAAATGGATTCCTCTTGTGTTACCCCACAATCTGGCCGAGTTGCTAGGTGCCCTGCTTCTGTTTTATTTAATTGTTTTAAGTTTTTTAATTATTTTAAAATGACCATAACTCCTGGGCTCTTCAGGCAGATGTCTTGATTTTCACAGGAACAATTTTTCCCGCTGAGACATTCGATATGAGGTCTCAGGTGTCACATTCGGTTCATCTCATCTCCAGATACAGTCTGCCGAAATTCCCCCATGTTATTGGTTATTGGTCCTATTATTATCCCTGTGTGGAGGTGTTTAAATTTATTTAAATTGTGATTATCTCGGGTTTGGCTGGTCCGATTGACTTAAAGTTGGTATCATTCAACTCTGCTCGTGACCGCCTTTCATCCTTGGCCCAGCTTGCCCTGCTCAAGATTTTTATCTTGTTGCGCCAAAGAAGTATAACTTCTTGCATGCATACATAAGTACACACACACTTTTTTTCCCCATGGTGCTTGATGAACATAAATTGGTTTATAAATCATTGTGCTTTGTTTTAAATTGAAGTGTAAAGTTGTTTTTTCCTCCCAGAATGACAAAAATTTTTCTACATTATTGAAATTTGAAAGAAAATAAGTGTATTTTTTGTATGTGAGACAATCTTCTCATGAATCACTGAGTTGGGAAACAGGCTGAAGGCATCAAAATATGTGAAATGGTGCAATGAATCAATTTTGTCCATTTTAATTTCAAAATTGCAGTTAAATTAGAAAGATACTTCATAGCCAAAACTATTGATTGACGTTCCCCCTGTAACACTATGTATTACACAGAGACTAAAGCAGTGATTCCCAAAGGAGTCTATGATGACCTGCAAGAGGTCCATGTCAGTGAAAAAATAATTTGGGGATCCATGAGGTGTAAATGGGGGTATAGGATAGACTAAACCAGATCGTCACTTTAATTAAAAAATTTTTTTTTATCAAATGTTAACCAGATTTTACCTATTTAACAGCTTTATTTACTATATTTACTGGGGTTAATTTGCATTTACAAGGTGACAGCATAAATTTTATTGAAAAAAGGACCATCATTTTAGTGTTTCTTGTCGGAATCAAGCTAAAGGAGTATAATACTGGATGTTGCAAATTTTACGTTTCTCACTGACAATCTGCCAGAAAAATGATGTTTTAACCAATGTTCAACATTTAAAGGCCTTTTTTTCAGGTTTTGAAACTAGGTTTGAGAATGCTTTGACTATGGTAATACCATAGTAGGCAATGAATTCATGTGGTCACATTGAAAGAAAAAAAGTTTGATTATAAAAAGAACTGATTGGAATAGCCCTAACGAAGATCTTAAAGTAAAGTTTAGAAATGGATGTCACAGCAATTTTGGCTTTAAAAAGAAACATTTGTTTTTTACCCCGAATTATGGAACATCTTAAGAAAGTTTTTAATTGCTTTTCTTAGAGAAGAGGAGTTTCAGCACGGTTGCCAATCTTCAAAACAAAAACAGAAGGGAAAAAAAGACTGGATACTACTAACCAAGGAGATTTAGAGTTAAACCTTAAAAGATTAAAGCCAAATGTGTTGAAAATTTGTTATTGAAGCAACAGATTCATCCCAACCAATAAAAACATTTGTTTGTTGCTCAGTTATTTTATGCAACCAATTATTTCATATATTAATTAAATTTTAATTTAATTCACATGTTTCTTAAGTTTAAACTCTCTACCAAACTACAGTTAGAAGCATAAAACTTTTAAAGTAAGTAGTGCTATACCAGCTGTCAAAAAACATTTAAGTTGTCTATGGGACAAAAATGCTTGGGAACCTCTGCTCTAAAGGATAGCAGAGGAAAGATTTCATGAACTTATAAAGTATAGTTAGTAAAAAATGTGTAGTAAAAAAGTTGAATTTCATTGAAGAGGAGCCCCCAAGAACGATTTACCTCTTGTAAGGGATGTACTTGCTTGAGAATATTACAATTTTTATCATAAAATTAATACAATAGAAAGTAATATTAATGTATGGTGGATATTTTTGACAAACTTTACCAGTGTTGAAAAAAGATAGGAGAAAACAAATATTGGATACATGCTGGAAAAACTAGAAGTTATAGCCACAATTTGTGCAAATCAAATTGAAATAGAGAATATGGGAGTAATAGAACAATATTGGCTGCTCAAAATGACAATGTACAAAAAATTAATAGTTCTATTCTAACAAGATTACCAGGTAATATTTCAACATGCAGTTCTATTGATGAAGCCCTCTCTCTTAGCAGCAACGAGGACAATCATCAAGAGAATGTTATGTTACAGCTTGAATATATATCATCACCAACTCCATCAATAATGCCATTTGCTAAATTGAATTTGAAATTGGGTTGTATTGTCAAGCTATTAAGAAATTTATGTATTATTGTGTATTGGCACAAGATTGGTAGTGAAAAAGATTCAGAGGAATATATTACTGTGAAATTATATCAGGAGATAAGAAAGGTGAAATTGTATATATACCAATTGAACTTTTTTTGAGGCTTATATTTTATGATTTCTGTCTTGAATTTTTTAAGTTATCATAGTTTGTAATCAGTGCATGAAAGTTAGAAGCTCTTACTTAAAAATATCACCCATAAAAGTTTTCAAGAAATTTTGCATCTGCAAAATATTTTAGTTTAAGGACCATCTTTAACAGGGAATAATGCCCTTCAGTCATGCTTGGAGATAGAGAATCATGAAAAGGTTTGCCATCTGGAATGAAAATAAAGGAGTATAAGGAATCCTGATTTATTTAAGAGAGATTGCTGGGTATGTGACCCCAATTTTCTCTGTCAGAGAATGGCACATTATTCAGGATAACTCATGCAACACCTGGCTAATAGCTGGTTTTTTAACAGCATCTGCATGGATTGCAGATGTATTTTTGGAAACTACGTAGAACACATTGTAACAAAAACCTTAAATAATGCATCAATTAATATAAGATATTGTAATTATATATTTTTAAAAAATTATACTATTAAAATAAAGCAATTAAAATGATTTTTTCCATTTGTAGAGTATAGTATCTCCTTAAAGAAGATCTTACAACTGATGAAAGTTTTCCATCATTTATGATTGAGCTATAATGTATTGCTAAATTTTAGAAAATCTCTTTTAAGGCTATCTCATATATTACATCATTTTCTGATGAAGAAAAGTGCCCATTATTCTTTCCTAAATAAATGAGAACTTCAAATCTCCTTATAATCCTTTATTTTTGTAGGATTATATTTTCTATCTGAATGTCTAAAATTATGATTTAATTTTACCATTGAATAACTAACCCTACTATGCTAAGGTTTGCAACATACCCTGGCAGAGATTGTCCTGTGATGGCCTCTGAATTAAATATTTTGTGGCTGCACGAAGTTTAAAATTTTTATCTATGATATTTGCATTTTATCATTCAACATCATAAAGTAATAAGCATTTTATTCATGAATTGCTGAATTCTACTCAAATCATTTAATTTTCTTGTATAAAAAAATGTTAATATTTTGTACCATATTTTAAAAAGTAAAAATAAATTTAGTGCTGAAAATAAAAATTCAAGATTTTAGGAAGATTGTATAATAGTATAATAAACAATTATATATGTTATTTTATAATAATTTATTTTAGTATTGAAGGATTTCTACCCCAAATTATGCTCCAAGTTGTTTGGGCTTTATATAACTTTTAATATCAGCTGAAGTGCTTTAATATTTCATCAGTATGTTAATTTTTTTTTTAGGAAGAATTTTTTAAAAAATTAATGGAACAATTCTTATTTTGGAAATTTATCTTAATTTATTATTTTTTTAATCCAGAAATTTTACTTATTTGACTGACTTTTATAGGAAAAGGAATAAAGTTTAGTCAAGAATTAGAAAATTTTGCTTTAGGCAAATATTTTGAAAATAAAGATTTCTTTAAAAAAAGGCTTATAACATGAATTTGCATGTATTGAATACTAAATGCTTTTGTCACAAAAATACATATCCTCTGTTCCATTATGAAAATTATAAGAAGAATTTTTAATAAAATGGTATTTTTATTGGCTGAGTGATATTTCTCATTTCATGTATGTGTTTGTATTCTTTTATTTAAAAGTTAATTGATTATTTTTCAGATGGAAAATTCAGGTGTTGTGCATATGCTTAAGAACCAAAAAACTGAAGGTAAGTTGTAAATAGTTTTCATTGTTTTGTAAAAAAAGATGAAGCTTCAAATTTTAAGAAAAAACTCATTTCCATAAATTATGTTCTTGAATTTCAATTCTTCAAAAATTTATAAAATTTAATTAGTCATTCCTTTTATTTGTAATATTTAATTTTTAATGCACCTTGTTTCTAGGTTTTTGTTGTATGTATTAAAATTTTTTGTGAAGAGTACACTTTTAAGCTACATTAGGGCTATTGGCGATGGGCCTCATAATTTTGAGTCTCAATCAAGTGATGAGGATTACACTTGAGCTGGCACCTTCCTCACCACACAAATGCAAACATATTTAATGTGGATCAACCCCTCTGCATGGTGAATATTCAGTGGCATCAGGGCTTGAACCCATGACTCAAAAATGATAGCCATATGTTTGGAACTTAACCATTCATCTACTGCAGTTACAGAAATTGCATCAACATCATAGTTAATGTTAAAATAATTCAATTGGGCTCTAGAAGTAAATTTTTGAAATTCCAGCATCTAATGAAAAAGTATAGATCTTGAAAAAATTCTTGATGCACATTTTTTATGTAGATGTATGGTTGTGACTTGGTCTGTTAATTATTAGTGTCTTTTGTGTTTAAGTTAACAGTATCAGATAATATATACACACACATTTATTAATCTCGAGAATGGCAAGACCCTCTGTGGTTCATAGCCTTGGAGTAACTGCTCGAAACTGAACCAGTAGGGTTGCCAGATACAGTATAAAATATTTACAAAGAAATGCTACAGAGCCAGCTGCCACAGTACCCCCCACCCTGTATCCAAAACTGGTACAGGAGGTCTTAACAAGGATCAGGTTGACACGTATCTTTGTGGAAAATGCACTTGGCGACCGGAGCGGGTGGTTTGGGTAGCAGGAACCTCTTGTGTTTTAGGAATAACAGATGGTTGGTTAGACACTATTGTGTCGGACAACAGGAATGCTGGTTTAACTCTATCGATGGAAACACAAATTTCTTTGCCTTGTTGCTGCAGAGTGATGAGTTTTTCAGAACGTTTAACTACAGTGAAAGGTCCATCGTAGGGAGGTTGTAATGGTTTTCTGATAGCATCATGTCGTAAAAATATGTGAGTACATTGAGAGAGTTCTGGGTGTACAAAAACAGTTTTACGTCCATGTGAAGATGTAGGAACAGGTTTGAGATTTTGCATGGTTTGTTTCAGTTGTTGCACAAACTCGGAAACGTTGTTTGTACCCGTATCTTGGAAAAAATTGCTGGGTAGACGGATAGTTGTTTCGTACACCATTTCAGCAGCAGTAGCATTAATGTCCTCTTTAATGACAGAGCGTAAGCCATGGAGAACAAAAAGGACTTGTGTCCAACGTGGAGTGGCGTAAGCCATGAGAGCGGCTTTGAGAGACCGGTGTGTGCGCTCCACAAGTCCATTGGATGAAGGGTGGTACGACGTGGTTCTTATCTTGCTAATTCCTAAGCACACACATAATTCCCTGCTGAGATGAGACTTAAATTGATGACCTTGGTCTGTTGTAATCAGACCAGGAACTCCAAATCGTGGAATCCACTCACGGATTACTGTTGCTGCTACTGTCTCTGCTGTCATATCGGAAATAGGATATGCCTCTGGCCAACGAGAAAAACGATCAATGGCCGTAAGACAATTAGAAAATCCTTGGGATGGAGGAAGGGGTCCAATAATATCCAAATGGAGGTGGTGAAATCGAGCATCTGGAGCCTTAAAATGACCAAGTTCACTATTTGTATGCCGTTGAATTTTAACTTTCTGACAGGGAATGTAGCTACGGGTCCAACTCTGGATATCTTTGTTCATGGAAGTCCATACAAACCTTTTAGAGATTAGCTTTGCAGTAGCATGAATTCCAGGATGCGAAAGGTTGTGCACTGCAAAAAAGACATTCCGTCGGAGAGCATGAGGCACGTAAGGGAACGTGGAAATATCACAATATATTTTGGTAGTTGATCCTGGCATTCGTAACTGTTTAAGCTGAAGAGTTTGGTTCATGGCAGAAAGTAGTGCTTTTAATTCATCATCACCCTGTTGCATTTGTGCAAATTCCTCATAATCTATGGTACTAGGGGTAACAATTGCTGATATCCGAGAAAATGCGTCCGCTGGCACATTATTAATGCCTGGGATGTATCTAATATCGGTCGTGAATTGCGAAATGAAATCTAAGTGGCGCAGTTGGCTTGGGCTAGCCTTATCTAGTTTTTGATTAAAGGCGAATGTTAAAGGTTTGTGGTCGGTGTATAATATTAGTACGCGACCCTCGATCATATGTTGGAAATACTTGATAGTGGAATAAGCTGCCAGAAGTTCACGGTCAAAAGCACTGTACTTAGTTTGAGCTGGTGCTAATTTTTTAGAGAAAATTCCTAAAGGTTTAAAACCATCGCTGGGGATCTCATTTAAGGAGGCACCAAGACCAAAGTCACTAGCATCAGTCATCAATGCGAGATCAGCATCCTGTGAAGGATGAGCTAAAAGTGTAACGTTAGCTAGTTGATTTTTACATTGATTAAATACATTGATAGCTTCCGCGTTTCATTCTACTTCCGGCTTATCATTTTTCTTTGGAGTTTTTGAGAAATTCATGTAAAGGAGCTTGTATGTGTGCTGCCTTAGGTAAGAATTTTCTATAAAAGTTCAAAATACCTAAAAATTTTCTGAGGTCGCGAACTGTGGTAGGTTGCTAATAATTAGCAATGAGTTCTACTTTTTCAAGAAGGGGTAAGATACCATCTTTATTTACAAGGTAACCTACAAAGGGGACTTCAGAGCATCCGAACATGCATTTACTGGCGTTGATGGTCAAACCATAATCATCAAGCTTTTGTAAAACTTCTCTCGCATGTTTCTTATGTGAGTTGACGTCTGTCGATGCAATTAATATATCGTCCAAGTAGACGAAGCAATAGTCTAAGCTCCTTAAAACCTCGTGTATAAATTGCATCCACGTTTGAGCGGCGTTACACAATCCGAATGGCATAAATACAAATTCGAAAGTTCCGAAGTTTGTAATTATTGCCGTTTTATGCCTGTCGGCAGGATGAATGGGAATATGATGGTAAGCTCTTTGAATATCCAGTTTTGTGAAAATTGTTTTACCTTTGAGATTTTCATTAAAACTTGTTAAATTTGGAATAGAGTATCGGTCAGGTCTAGTTTGCTTGTTTAGAGCACGATAATCACCGCAAGGATGCCACAATTTTGTCTTTTTTGGAAACCATGTGCAATGGAGAACACCAGTTTGATTTAGAAGGGATAATAATGCCCTGATCGAGCATATATTGAAATTCTTGTTTTGCAACTTCAGATTGTTGTGGATTTAACTTTCGGGCTTGAGCATGCACTGGAGGACCAAATGTTTCAATGTAATGAAAAGTATTGTTTAATTTTTTCATTAAATGGTCGGGGTCTCGTAAGATCGGGAAAATTTCATAGGATGGCAGAATATCCCGAATCAAGTGATGCGGCTTAGGTCTTAATCTGAGTTTCAGAACCAGTATATATATATAAAAAACGTTCTCCTTTTGTCGATAATTTTGTCAAGGGATCGATAAGACGCTTGTTTTTGATGTTGATTATTAATCCGTACTTGTTTAAAAAATTGGAACCGATAATCGCTGTGTTAACATCTGCTATTATGAAATTCCATGAAAATGATCGCAATAAATTTAAGTCTAGTTTAAGTAATTTTTGGCCGTATAAGTTTTGATTGTAGAATCATTGGCTGCAAAAAGTTCAAATTTATTTGGTTTCATATTTTTGTTTGGTTTCGGAATAATGCTGACGTCTGCGCCTGAATCAACTAAATAGCGTTGAATAGTATGTTTGTCAAAAACAAATAGGCAACATTTTTTAGCGAGCGCATTTACATGACTACAAGACTCTGCTGTAGTCATGTTTCCTAGTTTTCCGACTGAGAGCTAGGTCTATCACGAGATTGACAATGTAAGAAGTCACAAGGTGGGACACAGTTACTGTTCTCCTATCTTAAGTTCTACACTTCTAACATTAAAGTGTGAAAAACTAACTAACCAGCAGAGCTATGAACAGTGGATCTTAAAAATTAAATAACGGATGTGGAGGACTTTTTCATGAAAGACGAGAATTTCTTAAACAACATGATTTTTATTAAAGATGATGCAAAAGGATGAAATCTACAGTGAAATTTTAAAAACGAAAAACAGTTGAATACACTCTACTGAGCACCTTACTCAAAAAACATTTGAGTACAGTAGGGAGTCAGCTACTTGCTGAGAAACACCCAACTGCTACTGACTATACAACAGTAGCGATCAGTATTTATACATTAATACAATTAGCATATTGTATTACTTCCCCAACAAGCGATACAAACTATTAAAAAAACTTCCGAGTGGCCAGATAGAACCGTGATGTCACAAGCGACAACCGAAGCAGAGCTGCCTTCAGCAAAAGCTGTTTCTCAGCTCCACTCGTTTTTCGGATTTGTTTACATCCCATTAATGGCAGCGCATTTTGAAAACGCCCACATTGCTTGCCGTTCAAGTAATACTATATTCCTGGATTGCTGACAACATTGAGATGCCATGTAAGTTATCCACAACTTGTCAAACTATTCTTAGAATTTAGCCATGACATACAACAGTTATGGGCGTTCACACAATAACTTTTGTGATAAAAAGAAATAGCCTCATGGTTTGTTGTTATATTCCTATTTCTCGAGCACGATGATGACTTCCAATCAAAGAATTGTTTATTTCGGGGCCGCAACATCCGAGATATTTGAAGTTTTAATTCTGCAATTTGTTTAGCTAGAGAGAGTTCTTGAATTTCACCGGATGTGTGGAGTTCAGGTGCAGACGTGGCAGAATACACCGCAGCGGGCAAAGCAACGTCTGCTACCTTGTCTGCGATTTCGGCTAATTTATCTAAAGTCTCTGAGGAAATTGAAAGTACAGCCTGAATTTGGGATGGGAGATGCTGTAACCATAAATTTTTTAGAAATTCATCTTGCAATTGACCACCGGACAGTTCTTTCATCTTTCATAGCAAGTGGCTTGGTTTATCATCGCCTAATTGTAATTCGGTTAAAAGTTTTTTTATTTTTTGGTGTTCTGAATCTGCAAATTCTCTAATTAAGCGATCGGATAGCGTTATGTATTTATTTTCAGCCGGAGGTGAAAGAATAATATCGGAAACATGGGAAAGTGTTTCCGGATCCAACATAGAAACGAGTGCTGCATATTTCGTTTCATTTTGAGTAATTTGACTCAAAACGAAAGCACTGTCACATTGCCGAATCCAAAGTGTAACATTATTTTGCCAAAACACTGGAAGGCGTAAGACGATCCTTCCAACATTAGAAGAATCTTCCCCTGTAGGTGACATCATGTTTGTAAACAAAACAGCGAGCGAGGGGGGTCAGGGAGAAAGAACGGAATAAAAAATTGAACCGAAACCACTTGACTACGAAGGAATGCTCGCAAATTGAGAGGCAATATATCATACAGAAATGAAACATAAATGCACATTACATGTAAATAATACAATATACATTAAATGTGAAAGGTATAAGAAGCTGAAATACATCATTGCGAAAGAAATAGATAGCTAAAGTATATTTAGAATGTCTATATTTATGAGTTTAGCACAAAGAAACAAGGCGTGACTAAAAACGCACTTACTTGTGATTTCTTTGCCATCCGAAACTTTTAGGGATGAATTAATGCGCAGAAGGTGCTCACGTCTGCTTCAGTCACCATTATGGTTGTGACTTGGTCTGTTAATTATTAGTGTCTTTTGTGTTTAAGTTAACACTATTGGATATTATATACACACACATTTATTAATCTCGAGAATGGCAAGACCCTCTGTGGTTCATAGCCTCAGAGTAACTGCTCGAAACTGAACCAGTAGGGTTGTCAGATACAATATAAAATATTTACAAAGAAATGCTACAGAGCCAGCCGCCACAGATGTATAAAAAAGATCCTTGTGGCCAAACCATATGGTACTCGAAAAAGGGAAAAACCGAAACTCGGCTGGATCCTTTGTCTAGAAAAAGATTTGAAAATGTCAGAAACTGAAAAATTTAGGCCAAGAACAGGCCTAAGTCCACCCTGGACTGTTGTGCAATTGAAGAAGGAAGGGTATAAAAAAACCATACTGGACCACTATTGCTGCCTGCAGATAATAATAAAAAAATCTGCATTGTTTTCTTTCATTTTTAAAACTAAATTATCAGAATGACTGGTGAAAATAAATACAACTTGATTATGTTGTGGAAAATTGTGTATTCTATATAGGATTTTTAAATTAAAATTAAAGTATTTTAATTTTAAGGTCTTAATCAAACTTTATTTCATATTGAATTGTAGGATATTTGTGTAAAAACTTTTTTCCTCTCTACTAAAAAAAATTTTCTATTCACTAAATATAAACAAAACTCTTTTTAAAATTTTAGTGATTTTATTGCACATTCTTTCTCCCCACCCCCCTTTTTTTGCCATATTTTTTTTCTTTTATTTTGCATACAAAATAAAACATGTAAAGCTATTACCTAGGTAAAAGAGTGGTCCACATTTTAAGCCATTTATGTAATAGAATGTTTTTTTAAAAAAAATAGATTGACTTAAAGCATTTCCCAATTCTTTATTAAGTAAAAAGTGAAAGATATTTCATACTAGCTGTAGTTAAAAGAATGAAATAACAGTTGTATTGCAAAAGGATTAAAAGAAATATGTTCATTAAGTTTAGTTTTATTTTTGCTCTTTGCTCATCTGTTTTACTGAATGATACTTCTATAGTATCAATATATTTAGTTTTCTGTATAACCTGATTGTATTATATTGTTTTTCATATGTTCTATTAATTTTGTTATTGTTTAAGAGTTGTATAAAAAATTGTAATAAAATGTGAAAAGATGGGTTGGCAATATATTGGCTGAATTATGTGATTCATGTCATTAGTCTTTGAAATGAAAATATTTAAAGTTAAGATTTATATATCCTGTATGTTTAATAAAAGGTTATAAGAAATGAAAACTATCTTTAATAGATTTCTGCTAAAATGTTTAAAGCTGATTTAAAGTAAATATTTTGAAAGTGTTCCTTTATCTTAAAAAAAATTAATTTTAGTACTTTCTTGTAAAGATTTTTTTCTCAAACTGAACTATTTTTCTGCAGACCTTGCATGCATGTACAAATTATTCAGCCGTGTTCATGATGGTCTCAAGACAATGGTGGCGTGTGTCAGCAGCTACCTGAGAGAGCAGGGGAAAGCCCTCGTCACAGAGGATGAAGGGGGGAAAAGTGATGCCCTCACATTTGTTAAGGTTTGTTTGAATAATTTTATTTAATTTGTGTAATTTACTAGATAGAGTGTTAAGTAAATATTAAGGTTTGTTTAAAACACACACACCTTTATTTATATATATCTCTTCTTGGTACATTTTCAAATGTGGTTGAAAATTCTTAATTTTAATATCAATTAATTGGATGTCTTGCTTGAAGGGAAAGAGAATGGGAAATATTGAATACACATTGTTTGATTTTATTTGAGTAAATATTCTTATTCTACAAAATGCCAATTAAAAGTCTGAAAATGAAAATTTATCTGCAGTTTGTCAAGAAAGTTTATTCTAAAACAGTAAAAATAATGAATTTATTTTTGCAGGTGATATATAAATGTGTATAATTTGAAGAGCATTGAAACATTTATCAATAATCTATTTATAAAAAATGTAGCAGGTAGAAAATGAAAGCATAATCTGACAAAAATTAATGCTAATTCATAATACTGTAATTGTAGTTAGTGGATTACATCTATTGATGTAGTTAAACATTTCTCATAATTTAATTTGTTCTTCTCTGTCTGAAAATCATAGTCTGAAAATTCCATTATTTTAAGTCAATCTCATTTCTGTTCCAAATTGTCTTTTGACGCATACTAATATTTGCTTGTTTATGCCACATTTTTTTAATTGTATCTGCAGTGGGAATTTTTAAAATTAAAACTAGTGTTGTAGACTCACTTGAATCCGGCACTCATACGCGTGATTTTCATGTTTATGTTTATGTCAGCATGGAATAACTCAGTCCTACTCTAAATCATTCACTTTCACACTCTTCTTTGTAAATATAACAGAACTTTATGTACACTTTTTTAAAATATACTATTATTATATGCTGATTAAGATAATATGGTAACTCGCAACAGGCCGCATACCTTCCTTCACAGTCTCTCGCTCTCAAATGTGTGGGCGTAAACACCACTACACCTTTATATACCTGCGTTTTCGATCAATAACATTACTATAAAGTGGAACAACTTCATACAATTCTAGGGCCAAATGATGAAATCTATTTTTTTCCCCTTTAGTTAATAATAATTTTTGCTTTAGCTTAATAATCTTCGCTCACAATTATTTGTAATATATTAAACCCTTTCACAGTTTTTCAATTCTCACACACAAATAAGTCTTCAAGTCACATAAAACTCAATAATTGTTGTTTTGGCAAAAAAACTTTTTTAACTCTTAAAAAAGAAATAGGGAGATTCACTTGCTTAAAAAAAAAAAAAAATCAAGTCTTTCGCTATATCCCACTTCTGATCTGTTGTAGACTCGCTCGAATCTGGAACATACACAGTGATTTTCGCATTTTTGTTTAGTCCAGGATGGAATAACTCAGTCCTACTCAAAATTATTCACTTCCACACTCTTTACAAATATAACAGAACTTTATTACACACTTTTTAAAATATACTATTATACGCTGATTAAGATAATATGGTAACTCGCAACAGGTTGCATACCTTCCTTCACTGTCTCTCACTCTTGAGTGTGTGAGCATAAACACCTGTACACCTTTATATACCTGTGCTTTCACAGCACCCTCTACAGTCGGACTCTAACACTAGTAATTGGTTGTCAAATTTTATGTATTTGCATAATCAAATCTTTTAAACTGGTTGTTGTTGCTTCCTTTGAGCAGTCAAATAGATAAACTTGTAACTGTTTAAAATAAATGAATTGCTATGTATAAAAGTACTTTTTTAATTTCTTAAGAATGAATTTATTGCAGAATCTTCTGGATTTGAAGGACAGGTTTGATCACTTTTTGAATCATTCTTTTGGAGAGGATCGCTTCTTCAAGCAGATGATCGCCAGTGATTTTGAATGCTTTCTCAACCTTAATGCAAAGTCTCCTGAATATCTTTCTCTTTTTATTGATGATAAGCTCAAGAAAGGAGTGAAGGGGGTATGAATCTTCTCTTTTCATGACTTGTAGTCCAAAATGTATTATGTATAGAATAAATGAAACTTACACATTTTGATGTTTATTTTTAAAGTAACTCTTTTAAAAACAGTACAGAGGGTATGATACTGAATATAATATTCATTTCAAAGTCTGATTTTAGTTTGTAGATTATTAAAATTTTCAATAATGGCTTCTATTTTTACCTTGAAATTTAAAACTTTATTTAAAATAGATACAAATATTGCTGTTCAATCATTTTCAGATCCTATGAATATGATTTCAAATGATCTTGTATTTCAAAAATGCAGCAGCTTTACACATGTACAACTAATACTGAATTTCGTTCCTCCATATGAAAATATTAGGAATAAAAAAGGAGATTATTATAAGATGATATAGCAAGGGGAAAAAAAGTGATAATTTGCTCTCAGGTTATGTTATTGTTTGGAATAACATTTTAAATAAGTGTCCTTTTTCCAACTAGATGACAGAGCAGGAAATTGAAATGGTGCTGGATAAGACAATGGTGTTGTTTCGTTATCTGCAAGAGAAGGATGTCTTTGAACGTTACTATAAGCAACACCTTGCCAAGCGGCTGCTACTAAATAAAAGCGTATCTGATGACTCTGAGAAAAATATGATTAGCAAACTCAAGGTATCTTTCTATAAAGCATCATTTTATTTAGTTTGTTAGATAACTTTAATCTGTTTTTCTTCATGCTGACAAATAAAATCAGAACTTTTATTCAATTAAATTGTTTGATTTCAGACAGAATGTGGTTGTCAGTTCACGTCCAAACTCGAAGGCATGTTTAAAGACATGTCTGTGTCCAACACCATGATGGAGGAGTTCAAAACCCATGTCTCTTCTTCAGGGGTGAGTTCTTTTCCTTTTTTCTTATGAACTGTTTTTAAAATCTTGGATAACTTAAAAGTTGGATTAATGAAAATAAAAATATTAAAAGTTGTGCAGCTGATCAAACTGGGAAAATAGAAGAATTTTACCACACAAATTCCAGCAATGATGAGCTGAAATATTTTCTTTCAAAACATTGCTACATTGTAAATTAATAATTTCCTTTAAAATTCTAAAGCAAGGGATTATGAAAAATCTTGGTGTATTTTGCTATTGCATCAGAATCTGATAGTGAAATTCAAAAATTTATTTTTAAAGAACTTAAACATTCAATTGTAAAACCTGAATGAAATAGTTACCTCACTCGCCAGTTTTGAAACAAAAATGTGTGTGTAATTCAGAACGATAGTATACTGATATGAGGAGCTACTTGGGTCTTGGTCCTTGTGACTTAATGGAGGATTCAGTGTGTGTGTGTGGCCCTTAGGATAAAAGGTTTGGAGATCCCTGACTTAAGTTATGCAACTTCATGAATTCATTCTGTTTCTCTCGTTACTGCTCATCACTCTCCCCTCTGGACATATTGTTGCATAACACAGCCGTTGAAGCAGTGCGATTTATTTCCTAAACTCCCCTTCTAAAAATACTTGAATGGAAAATTTTATTTTTCAGTTGTCAATTTTTTTATTCCTGTATATAATTAAAAGTACTTAATTTTTTACTTACTTAGTACTTAAAGAACTTTAAAAGAAGGTTTTGTATTCATTTTTTTAATATTCTGCACACAAAACGAGTGTTGTTTTAAGCTAAAATAGGCATGAGAATGTAATTATCTGATATAATATTTAGACATTGTATTTCTTATGTACTGATATTACTGGAATTGTGTGGAAAGACATTTAAAGAACATTTTCATTTAAATCTTCATTTCAAAATTCTTTTTCTATTGATAATGGGGTCTTGTTTCTTTCTTTTATGCTTTGAATTCTGTAAAGCTCTTGAATACAAGTGATCTAAAAGAGAGTTTTCATTTGAAGTTTCAGAGTTAATTGATTGTGTTTATTAATTGGTAAATTCAATGGAATGAGTTTTAACTTTTGGCTATTCATCTGTAAATATGTCTTGAATTTCATTTTCACTTTAAAAAAGTCTTGTATAAGGATAATTTTTAATATTTAGTTATCTTTGATGATTTTCCCCCCTCCCCCAATTTTTATTTCAAAAAGTTTGATTGTTCATTTTACTCTGATTTAGACAAGAGCTCATTTTAAACTACTTGCCTCAGTCTGTTTTTGTGTTCATTGTTAATGTTTTATCTGCCATTTTAATATTAAGTATTTTGAAATTCTTTAAACATAGCCTTTTATTCAAAGTTCTCATCCTTTTGGCTATTTAGGAATATATATATATAGACATGTCAGCCAATTTTTTTAAATTCACATATATATTTAAATGTCACATATTTTATTCAGATGTATATGGGGAGTAATCAATCCTGCCTCTTTGAATGATTCATTTTAACTCAGTAGTTGATAAATATTCTTGAAATATATGTGGAAAATGTTCATGTTTTGTGCATTTTGAAATGCTTCTAATCCACCTTCCAAAACATTGTAAAGTATGATCTGTAATTAATCTGTCAAGTTAGGATACTTGTTAATATAAGCCATTTTAATCTACCAAAAATTTATTAACATTTAACCTGAGTAGATATTTCTATATATATCAGTAAATACATTAATAGTATGATTACTTTTTAATTTTGCATCTCCAAAAATCAGTTTATAAGAACATATGACATTTTCTATGTGCTATTATTTTTAGGCTAATCTATACAATGTGGACCTGAATGTACGTGTGCTTACAACAGGCTTTTGGCCCACACAGTCTGCAACTCCCAAATGCAACATTCCTATGGCTCCGAGGAATGCTTTTGAGGCCTTTAGGCGGTAAATTTTTATAGTTAAACTTTTTTTAGTATTTCTATTGTTTAATACAAAAATTGTTACAAAAACAATGTGAAAGCTAGCATTGTGAGTTATTGTAGTGCTGAAGTATAGTTTAAAATTATTTACCTAATTTTATTCTTGGTTTTTATTTTTTCCTTTACCGTTCAAATATTTGCATATGCAAATATTTTAATTGATTTAGGTTTATGCATAGAAGTATTTAGAAATTAAATAAAAATTTTTGCTTTGGAGTAACAGTATGATTATTACTGAATGAATTAATAAAATGAAAAGGTACTATAAATTAAAAATTTCTTTCTCTCTGTATATATAAAAAGCTTTTCATGATGCTGCAGAAAATTTATTTATACGTAAAGTATATTAGTAACAATGCTCCGTAAAAAGTGGAATTTAACTGAAGAGAAGTACCAAGAATGATTTGCCTAGCCCCTCCCCCCCTCTCCTTTCAGCACTTTCATGAAAAATCTGCTTATATTATAGATTATGATGATTTCTCCAGTAATTTCCATTGCCAACTTGGCTGTATTGCCAATATTTTGCCAAGTTTCCCTTGAAACACCATTGTAATGTAATATTCACAAGCAACACCACATTCTTTACAATTTTTTATCATAAAATAAATACAACAGAATACATTTTTCTCTTGCTTACAATATAGTGAGGAAAAAAAAGAATATTGAAATAATGCTGTAAAAAAATAGAACTGTATATTACATGTAAATTACAGTTTTACAATTTGAGCAATGAGTTTGAACACTTGTATAATTGTACAAAGGGGGTTAGTCTGCTGTTAAGCAGGCAGGGGGTTACCACCTCTAGTAATTATTAATACATATGTCATAAAAATGTAGGTTTTTTTACTGGACATAGATAGACACATTTCTATAAATGTACTTCTTTCATTTGAGAAGTACTGTAAAATGTTTTTCATTCAAAAGATGAGAAAATACAGACACTTACATTTTAGTTAACTTCCAGATATCCCCCTTCATTTAATTTCTGATTAATAAAAGTAATAAATTTCAAAGAATTTTTTTTGTTTATACTTATGTACATTATTTAATAATTAGGTTTTTATTTAAAAAGGTGTTAGTTAGTATTTCAATTTGTTTTATTTCTTAAATTTCACTACTTACTCCCAAAATTTAGTTTTTATTTATGTTAACCCAAAGCAGTGTTGGTCATTCTGATTATTACAGTTTTTAACAAAGTTAAACAAATCTCATTGCTTGCAAATCAGAACTCGTGTGTGGATACCACATTAAAGTCACTGTACGAGTCATGAAAAAAGAACTTTGTTTACTATTTAAAAATTATCATATTTTTGTGTTAGCTTTTCAATAATCGTGATAGTATAATATTTTTGTAAAATAATAGACTTCAGATGTAATTAGAAACTTTTTTTATCCTACGCCCCCTCTACAGCATTTCTGTACAGGGGGCATTCTCCTTCGAGGTTGAGCCCAGTGTATAGCCATGAAAAGGCATAAAAACAAGATTAAAACTTCCATTTGCCTCAACAGTGTTGTCAGGTAAAAACTTTAGGGCAGTTCTTGAGGTGGTCTCCATCCATATCATCAGGATGGTACTAAGGAACAACCTGAATTCATAATAATGAGGAAGCTGGTTGATATTCACATCTTCATTTGTTAGATGAAAAAATGGCAAATCCCTAAACTTGCATTATTAAATCCGTATTTGGAAAAAAAAGTTTTTTTATTAAAAAGCAGACAATTTTTACAAAATATTTAAAATAATTTTTTTTTAAATAGCTACATTTAGATAAATATTGTAAAGTAAAAATAAGAATATGAATAATTTTTATTTAATTGCAAAAAAAGTATCACACTGACCAACTTATGGATTCCTCAATTACTTATGATAATGTTTTTGTAATTTCAACAGTTAACTTAGTTTTTAAAGTTGAAATTTTTCAAAAATGTATTTCATTGACATTATTAAATAGGATAGACTATGAGGATATCTTAAACACAAATAAGTGATAGGATATTTTTAAAAAAGGAATGTTGTGATATTAAAATGTGTTTATGTATACAGATTCTATCTTGCAAAGCATTCTGGTCGGCAGCTCACCCTTCAACCACAGCTTGGGTCAGTGGACCTGAATGCAGTGTTCTATGGGCCCAGGCGAGAAGAAGCAGACCAGCAGCCCCAGCCAAGTGCATCTTGTGGGGCACGCAAGCACATCATCCAGGTGTCCACGTATCAGATGTGTGTACTCATGTTGTTCAATGCACGGGAACGGCTTACTTATGAAGTAAGAACAAATATGTATATTTTTAATTTTTCTGGAATTTGAACTAGAATGTTAGTGAAAAGATACAAATAGGTAAATTAAATTTTATTACGATACTTTTTGCTTTAAAAGTAAAGTTTAAAAAATGTGATAAACTATATAATTATATCTGAAAAGTGATAAATATGTGTAAATTATAAAAATCTGGGGAGTAAATAATCTGTTTTGTTACTTTTACTTAGGAGATTGCTAGTGAAACTGATATTCCCGAAAAGGATCTAGTAAGAGCACTTCAGTCCCTGGCCATGGGAAAAACCAATCAGAGAATACTTATTAAAACTCCAAAAACTAAAGAAATAGGTAAGGATTGAAACTTAAGTTGTTTTTTTTTATTTCTGTGTGATTAAAATTTTAATTCTTGATAGACATATCTTTTGAGACCAAAATATATTTTTGATTTACTTTTCATCATACAATAAAAGTAATTCTCTTAAAGTTTACTAAAGACTTTTTTTACTTAAATATTTTTGCTTTCATATATTAACATATATTAAATAATTTAAATTAATGAATGCAAGATGTAATTCCTGATCTTTGGTTAAGTTATATTAATTTTTATTCATTCGAATGAAATAATAACCATTTCTTTTTAGATTCTTCACATCAGTTTACAGTGAATGATTCCTTCACATCTAGATTACATAGGGTAAAAATTCAAGCGGGTAAGTTTTATCATTTGTCTTTGGAGAAACTGCATGGGAATATATCTTATTTTAGAGAAATTTAATAATGCATATGTCTAATAATTTTTTAATTAGCAATTTTATTATGAATAAAAAAATTAGCACATTATTTAATTTTTATAAATGATGAAATTGTTGTACACTTGGACAGTTCTATAATTTTATTATAGAATTGATAAATTGAATTATATTTTATTATATATAATTTTATTGAATATTGATATTTACTTAGGTGTAGAGCAAATGTTGATTTGTAGTTAGTTATATTCGTCCAAGTTTATTTTATGATATTAATATTAAAGACAATATTTTTTATGAAAAGATTTATTAATAATATTTTGAAGTAAGGAATGGAAAATTTCTCTTTTCTGGTGTTATCATGACAAAAGATGTATGTACGGGACTGTAATAGTTTTAATTAGTTAATATTTTATATATTTATGAATGGTATTAATTTGGTGATTTATAGATTAAATAATTAAGTTACAACAAACAATACATTGTTTGAGGAATAATGGAAATCATAAAAAATCTTGTAAAATAATTTCTATAAACATAATTACTTTTTTTTTTAAAAAAAAAAAAGTGATTTAAATACTAATTAGCTGTTCATTTCATGACAGCTATTTTAAATGTGTGATATTTTTTAAAACTGATTTTTTAGTAATTTTTAGTAAATGCTGTAACCAATGTGAACTGATATTTTTTTCTTGAAGGGCTGTTTTAAAAAGTTAAACTTCGTGTACAATGAAAGTAATTCAAAATTTGTAATTATACAATTAAATTTCATTTTTCATACTTTTATAACTTTAAAATGAACCCAGTAAATCATACGGGGAAAAAAATTCTCTCTCACTTGATAACTTTTGATTTCAGTTTACTTTGTAATGGAATTTCTTTGATTTAGTTGATTGACTCTATATGTACAGTAAAAATACAACTTCTCATTTTAAAGAAGGAACATTATTCTGGTTTAAAAAAATTTCCTAACCAGGGTAAGATAAAATATCCTTGAGTTAGTGAGACAAAAAAGTTTACAATAGCTGTTTACGTGATCATTTTCAGTCTGTTGTTGCAACTGTATAGTTTTGTGACATTATGCAAAAAAGTCAGAATATTTTGAGAATATTACTCTGTTAAAGATTTTTCTTTTGTAATCATTGTTAAAAAATTATTTGTATGGAAGGCAGTTTGTTTTGTCTAAAAGCTTTTCTGTTGGTAATAAAAGTATATATTTTTAGGAGACTATAAATTTTCTCTGAATATTAATATTAAACTATTGCCAGTTAAAATAATTTGTATTAAAACTCTTTAATTGCGTACACAAATAGATAAAGTTTACATTTATTCAGGGATTCTCATCAGATTTTTAGATGCAAAGTTTATCTTTCAAAATTAGCTACAATGTCGTAATGATTTTCTCTTTATCAGTTGCTGCCAAAGGTGAGTCTGAGCCTGAAAGAAAAGAGACTAGAAGTAAAGTGGATGAAGACAGAAAGCATGAATATCCTTTTCTCTGTTTTTATTGAGTATTTAATCTGAATTATTTGTTTTTAAAAAACTTTTAAGGAGAAAGGTAACTGAGAACATCAAGGGAACATTATTTCTACATGATTATTTTTCTACTAGGTGTAATTTCTTGCCCTTCCCCTTCCTGTCATGCATGCTCTGAGTTAGTTAAGGAAAAAGGGATACTTAAAAAATATTAATATTAGTGTGTTTATCTATTGATATAAATTAATTGAAATTGTGTGCCAATAAAGGACCAAGTTTAAATCTTGTAAAAAAAATTTTTCTACATAAAGCTTGACGAGTTCAGTAAAAACTGGGTAAAATTTATTTGTCATTAAAATTTGAATATGTGCTTCTGCGTAGTAAAAGAAAAGGTAAACATAGACAGTCACTCCTCAAAATTTGTTTTAATGAACTATGAAAATAACAATATGATTTTTATCTAGAAAAGAATGATTCTTTTGCAAGTATTTCATAATTGTTTGTAAAATCTCTAATTTACATTGTATTATTTATTAATTAATGAGAGGAACAATATTGAGCAATTAAAGTGTTTAAAAATTTGGGTTATTTTTAATATTCATACATATACAATAACCCTGGAGTTTTCTAATGATTTTATTTATAACATTAGGTAAAATTATCCTTGGGGAGGGGGGAATGTTTGAAAAATTGAGTAGTATTTAAGGCATTTTTTCGCCTATTAAATTTTTTTTTAAATTACGCCAAGGAATGGGCCGTATAGGCCATTTCCCTACGAGCAGCCCTATATAAATCAGCCTTTGCAGTAAAGCTGTCAGAAGAAAAGTTAAAACCTGTGTTGGCCAGGAAAGCGCAGACTGTCAAGTGAACAAAATTCATAGCCTCTCCGCAAAGACACAGGAAGCAGTATGGAGTGTCTTTCACGCCAATTCAGTGTAGGTGTTGCTGAAGAAAGTCATGGCCGGTCAAAGTTCTAAAAACAGCAGAAAAAACATGTCTAAGAAGACCCATTGGGACTGGACTTTGGAGCAGGGTCTCCCAGATCTTTCCCCTAGACTCATTCTCTTGAATTTGGTGAATGTATTTTCCCGTAGATGTGGAAATATTTGAAAAGGACTGTCTGCATGACAAGCTACCAGAAGGCCGTGGGAGATTGCAGCCATGTTTCGCCAGAGAGTCCGCCTTTTCATTACCTGGGATGCCGCAATGGCTAGGGATCCATTGAAATATAATAGTCCAGTCAGTGCACCATTGAGTTCATGAATTTTTTTTCTCACCTTCTCCACCTCTATCGAGTCACTATTGCGCAAGGAGCAGAGAGTGATGGGTTGCAAGTTGAGGATCTACAAGGAAGACTGCTTGTTTATAGAAAGTAGACGAATTGGTTAAGTGACATATTGCTTGTCTCACAGCCTCTATCTCCACATCAAAGTTTGTAGCTCCCAAGCCTGCTGCCAAAGAGCCTTCAAAAAGGTTTTCACAATAAAAGTCAGCCCCAGCTGAGCCGTTAGCTTGGGCAGAACCATCAGTATAAATGTGGAGCCACATATCCTTTGGGTATAAGGTCATGATGGTTTCAAAAGCACAGGCACAAAGGGCAGCAGACTTTTTTCTGAACAATTTATTGATAAATTTAAAGTTGGAAGGCTGAGGGTGGGAGGAAAACTTTCTCTAAAGGGAAGAGGCCGGCGAGGAATATTCATGTTTATATTGTACTTATTCATTAGGTCCTCAGATCTCGAATACAAAGAATGGTGCGATTTAAGTCTTGGGAAGTATATTATTGCCAGTGTAGGAGTGGCAGTCTCATGCATTTTTCAAATTGCTTGGGTAGTTGCTTTTTCCTCCTAACCCCCCAGAGGCTCAATATTTCCACAATTCGAGGGCAACAATGGGAGTGAAAGAGGCAGCAGAGGTAATAAGTCTGAGAGCTTTATTTTGAATCCTGTCTATTATATCACCACAGATTTTAAATGCTGTGGCCAAAAGTTCTCCACCATAATCAAGGACAGGTCTTACATATGACTTGTATGTGATGGAAAAAATATCAGATGATTCCCAAGTGGCCCCAGCCAATCTTTTGAGGAGGCTAAGTCTTTTCTCCCCTTTTTTCGCATTTTCCTCTGCATGTCCCCTCCAAGAATGCCTGTCATCAAAAGTGGCACCAGGATAGCAAAATTGATCTTGTCTAACAAGGTTAAGGTTCATATATTTGATGGATCTTGGGTGACTCTTAGTTGACAGACTAAACAAAGGTACACGGTTTTTTCTGTGTTCACAATCATTTGGTTTTCCCTACACCACTTTTCCAAAATTTTCATAGCAAAATTAATATCTTTGTTAGCAGTAGCAATATTTTGGTCAGTTGAAAAGATGGCAATATCATCTGCAAATGCTAGGCATTGAACTCCGTAGTGCTTGTATTTTTTTTTTCAATTAAGTCATCAATCATAATATTGAACAGAAAACAGCTAATGACTGCACCCTGCAGTAAGCCATTTCTCAATTGGACGAATTTAGGAAAGGTCAAATTGTATTTAACCTTTGCTTGTCTCTTGCACAAGAAGGATTTGATTCATTTGTACCTACGCCCGCAGATTCCCATATTTGCCACTTTTCGGATAAGTTTCTTAATCCAAGTATAGTATCGGAAGCAGATTTAAAGTCGACGTATTCAGTTAAGGTAGATTTTTTACAGTGAAAACCATATTTTATTGATTGCAAATGGAAAGCTGCTTGTACAATGTTTTCCTTTTGTTCCTAAAGCCAGCCTGAAAATCTGAAATTTTTTTATGGGTTTCAAAAAAATAGTTTTAACTGATTGGTAATCATTTTTTCCATCAGTTTGCAATATGCATTTGTTAAAGAGATAAGTCTGTAGCTTGATGGATGATCAGTAGGTTTACGAGTCTTTAGAATGGGAATAATAACAGATTTTCTCCAATCAGAGGGTAGATTTGTGTTCCAGATAATATTATAGAAGTGTAGCAGAGGGTCAGTCTGGCTTTTTTACCTAAATTTCACCCATTAAAGGAGCAATTGTCTTTAATATGCTTCAGGACTTTTCTCATTTAAGTATTTAAAAAAGAATTTAAGTATTTAAAAAAGAAGTTTAGTATATTAAATGCTTACAAGTATACAAAGTCATATAAATAAAGTTGTAACACTGTAGCATTATTTAAACATTTTTTTTTTTTTTTTTTTTTTTTGCGTAAAAAGTAGTTGCTTTAGAAAAAATTGTTTATTTTTTTGCAAATGTTAAGATCCAATTTTATTGGTTATTTTCAATTCTTTATTTGAAAATCTGATTTTAATCTATGTTTGTTGTTATTATTCCTTATTTGTGATTCTGATTACCAGTATTATTTTAGATGATAAATATTGATATTTTTTAATAGTGATCTTTTTCTTTTGAATAAATTGGAAATTAACAAGATGTTCTTTATCATAATGAAAGGAGAAAAAAAATACCAAATAATTGGATTATATTATAAATTGAGTAAAAATTTGAAGAACCTAAAATGAATTTTTTTAAAATTTCTCCAAAAGAGTAATTGTTAAATTAATCATTTTGCTATATACCGTGGCCCTTAACTGCATTTCACGATAGAAGCTGCAATTGTAAGGATAATGAAGGCCAGAAAACGAATGACTCACACCATTCTAGTAGCTGAGGTGAGTGCATTTAGTTTTCATAACGTGTGTTATCAAAAGAAAACTTCTGTAATTTTAATACTGTATTACATTCATTTAGTTTAGTAAATAAATCTTTTTTAGTTAAATTCCACTAGACTCATGCCTATGTTTAAAATGAAAGAAATTAGGTAAATGATTCATCTTTCACTTTTTTCTGTCTTTTGGTAAAAAATACAAATAGGAAACAAAATGTTCCTCAATAACTATTTTATTTTTCTATAAAACTTTCTTTAATAATCTTCACATTTGTTTGAAATCATGGCCAGTTACCATTTAATAGATATTGATTTTCATCATATTAGAAATAATTAATCATTATTCCCAATTTATAATTATGAAACAACATATAAATCAGGGATGGCGAACCTTTTTGAGACGTGGGTCAAATTTGTTTATATTTTTTTAGTACTAGCTCATGGGTCATTAATGCACTAGAGTTAAGTTTAAAAATTTTTAACTGAGTAATTTCAAAACTAAACATCTTTAAAATCCAATTGGCTTAATGGGTGAAAATGGGCTCTGTGGAAGTCTCTTTCTACAAACATAACTACAAAAGTGCAATTTATCTGAAGAAAGTGCTTTAAATATGGTTATTTGCTTTAGTTTGTAGATTTTTTAAACAAACAAAATGCGAGTAATATTATACACTTTATTTGATGTTTTGTAAGCACTTTTGCTTTTTTTTCAAATACTACATACTTTCATATACATTGATTGTCATTTGCGTAAATTTGGGAACTGTAATGATAACTGAAGGTTATAGATAGCATTTAAATTGCCTTTTTGTCAATGCTATGCTTGAAAAAATACAAATAGAATATAAATAATCCACACAGAAAATCTAAATAAACCCTCGTAAGCAAACAAGGAGTTTCCTAGAAATCGTGGGTCAGTGTCTGACCCACGGGTCATAGGTTCGCCATCCCTGATATAAATGATGCAATTGTAGGTGTGTATGTACTTTCTTTATTCTTATTTCTTTAGAGGTTAAAAGAATCTTAAAATTTTTTACATAAAACAAAAATATATATATATTTTTTTAATCTGAGTTTTTGTACAAAATAATGATAAAATGTTTTAAAGTAATTACAAAACATTAAAATTCATTATTTTAAAAGCTCCCCAATATTTTTGATATTTTTAAAAGTTTGTATATGTCTTTGCCTGGTGTTAACCTTTCAAATTAAATATTTTAATGTTATATTGAGAGATTTCTAACTATTCTATAGAGAGTAGCATATTTTTGCTTCTCGTTTCTGTTTGAATTAATCTATTCTGTTCATAAAATGTTTTTCCTACTTCCCTTTTATTGCAATGCTTAATGAACTAACTTAATATGTGTTAAAGAAGTAAACTACATATTCTGGGATGTTTTCAAATTTTACTAAAGAAATATATGAGATATGGTGTTGCACATAAACATGAAAAAAAAATTGAGTCATTTGCCCCCTTATCCTCGCATAGTTTGTTGAAAAATCTTGCTTTCAAACACAAGAGATAGACAAGATTTTATAAAACTGACTACATTTATGATGCATTCAAAGACCTGGTTCAGTTCAAAATTTGGATACTTTAACATTGCTTCCTCATGGATAATATTGAAGTTTTACATAGAACTTCTCTGAAATTTTCCTTAGAATAAGTACCTGTAGTCTTGGATAACAACAAGACATGAAATAAGCATTGTTGGTATAGACACCATCTTGTCCAATCCAAGCTATTTTTGAGTATATAAATATCAATGTTCTTGATTAAGTGTTCTGTCCTTGTACCTACAATGATATTTTTAAAAGGGAAGGCTTCTGCATTTGTCAGTGAACCATACATAATATATCAAATGAGCACTCTTTTGTTATTTATTTCTTTTGATTTT
>BMAV01016222.1:185196-206214 GCA_019973955.1 Trichonephila inaurata madagascariensis | reverse complement strand
TAATTATATGACATGCGTGCGTACGATTTTCGTATTAAAAAATCTATAGATTCCAGCTGGGATCCAACCCGCAACCTGGGGCTTATGAGGTGGGCATGCTACCTCTAAGCCATCAAACCAACTATGTAACTTAATGTAAAAGCTTATTTTGAAAAGGCATTTTAAATAGTATTATTAAAACAAAATACTTCAAGACAACTGTAAATTACTGCTGCTTAATTAGTTTAATTCTTCATTACAAAAGTTCTCTACAACCCAAGTGCCATATGTTTATCAAATATCACATTTCTTACACACAACAAGTAAATTTACTTAGAATCAGTCACCTGTCATTTCCAATTGGCTATGTTTACTTATACAATTAAAAACAAGTTTGCAACTAAATATATAATGTGATTAAAATAACAAGAAACAAATTGTCTAACAGCCAAAATGAATGAATGGCGTTATATTTCAATGTTTTTAAAAGCTTTTTCTTGCCAGTTTACTATGATGTTCACCATATCTAAGCAGCTGGTAGGATAAGTTGTGTGATGGTGAGGATTATCTTGTATTTTTCATTTTAGTAAGCTACCTTGCAAGTTGCTTGTAAAATATTGTTAAGAATTAATATTTTCTTGAAAAGTGTACTTTTTAGCTATTTCACTTCTTTCAACTGCCTGAAGGGAAGAATTGTTTTAGTGGAGGTGATTAGTTTCAAATGATGCTTCAATTTGCTTAACCACAAACACTTTAATGACCTAAATTTCATACCCAATGCTTATTGTGCAGACTCTTCATATATAATAACTGTTGACAATTTTTTAGGGTTTTTTTTTTTTTTTTGTTTTTATGTCATATTTATAATACTGTATTTACTCAACTCTAAGCAGCACTCCAAATTCTCAAAATGTCTTTGCAAAAAATGTTGCCATCGATTCTAAGCCACACCCTCAATTTTCTACTCATTTTAAAAATAAATATTAAAAAAATTGTATAAAATGTTCATCAATATCTGATACTTTCAGAAATCTTTAAAATAAGTTTTAACAAGAATTAATAAGAAGGGAATAATTGATTTATTTTACCAGAATTAAAAACTTACATACATAAACCTATAATTATTCTGTCAGTAGTATGTTTCAAAAATGATTTGACACTCCCATTGCCACAACTAACTTTGGAATTGGTGCTGGCATTGCCATTTCCTACCAATGTGGGATCCCTGTTATGTGGGATTTTGTGACACTGGTGTGTAATTTGGCTTCCTCTCTCCCAGTCCCCACCCAGGTGAGCTGTCTGCAATGCTCATTTTTTGGCTTGACAGCTGTTAGAGATGGAGCTTATGCTCGTCTCTCCTGCCAAGTACAAGTTATGCTCTGTGATTTGTTTTTTTTTTGTGTGCAAAAAACACTGCACCGGGGGATATTCATTCTCGACTTTGTGAAGTCTACAGAGAAAAATCTATGAGCATACAACACGTACGCAAATGGTGCAGACCATTTAGGGCAGTGCTTATCAACCTTTTTATCACTGCTGACCGGTCAACGTTCAAGAATTTTACCATAGCCCTCTGAGGATGGGGGAAGGAAACATTGATTGTTTATATTTTTAATTGTTTTGAGTTAATAATTTTAATTTAATTATATTTAAATAAGCTGCAGAATAAAATGCATTAACACCAAAAATGAATATAAAGGGATTTATAACATGGAATATAAAGTTGCACAAATCCAAGAGAAATAATTTAATGAATAAAATAGAAATAATTTGTTTCTTGGGCCCAGTACCATTTGATCCACAGACTGGTCTGCTGCTTGGGGGCTGGGAACTACTGATTTAGGGTATACCAAGGTTTGTGCAAAGGGGGTCCCGAAAATGCTTACAGAAGACAACAAATAGAAAGGTGTTGAAGTGGCATGTGAATTATTTTAGGCTTGCAAAACCTATGGCCAAGAATTCTTGGACTCTATTGTCACTGGGGTTGAGACCTGGGTTCACTGCACAATACTGGAAATGAAAGTACAATCCTGTCAGTAGTAACATTCAGGGTTGCGGTAGTTGAAACAAACACTGACTGCAAGCATCTTTTGAGACTGGAAGGGGTAATTGTTGTGGGATTTCATGTCTGCCGATACAGCAATCGATGCTGACTGCTACTGTGAAAAATGGAAGAACCTTCAACGTGTAATTCAAAACAAGAGGAGAGGCATGCTCACAAAGGGAGTGTGTATCCACATTAGGACAATGCTTGTCCACACACTGCCTGTTTAACAACCAATCTCTTCAACAGATTTAGAAGGTATATTGTCACACACACACACTAGCCCTACAGCTCAGACTTAGTCCCAAGTGACTACCATCTCTTACTTGAATTGAAGAAACACCTGGGGGGATGCATTTCAGAAGCAGAGAGAAGCTGAAAGAAGAGGTTTTAAGCTACCTTTGCAGCTTGGCAGAAGAATTCTGTGATTCAGGCATAAAGATGTACACTTTATGCAAAAATGCATTGATCTTAATGGCGATTATGTCAAAAAATAGGAGAAAGTCTAAGCTTTCAACAATGTACTATTCAATGTCAAAAAACATGTTGGGAAATCATTGGGAACCTTATTTTGCAGACAACCCACATATAATTTTTTAGTCAATCATTCCTCCCTGCATATGGATACTTACATTGTTGAAACAGCCCAAGTTTTTAATGATGAAGATATTTTGTTCTGTTTATATAAAGCAAATATAAAAATATACTCACATTGTATTTAGAGTTGTGTATTTTTTATTGATATCGTTTGTTCTATTTCTTCCCCTTTGCTTCAAAAGTGTTTAGTTTCATAGGCTTTAGAAACATTTTCTTAAAAGACAAAATGTATTGATTCTCTCTTTCAGGTTACTGAGCAGCTCAAGTCTAGGTTTTATCCAAGTCCTGTAGTAATCAAGAAACGAATTGAAGGCTTAATAGAGAGAGAATACTTGGCTAGAACAGCAGAGGACAGGTATTTATGGTTGTTTTTAGGAAATGAACAAAACTGAATTCTGTTTAATGTTGACAAATTACTTCTTTTTGTGATGTCACTCAGAGGTTTGTTTCACATTTCAGGAAAATTTACACATATGTGGCATGAGAATTGTAGCCTTGTGATGTTATTGACTTTTCTCACTCAAAGACCGACGGACATCTCGTTTCTGTGCTCCAAAACTTTGTAAATTAAAGAATGCATCATGGACCGTGTCTCTTCATTGCGTAACCTCCTTCCAATGACGAAGAGCCACTCCTCCTTTATTTTCTGCCTGCGGTTTTTATCTTCAAGCATAATTTCCTTTCATATGTGTTTTTTTTTCTTCCAAAAGAGGGCGTTTTTTAACTTATGCTTTGAGGGGCAGAAAAGTGGGAAGTAATTGGATTTATATTATAGGATTTGTAACAAAAGTGTTTTCGTAGTGTCATTTTCTTTCTGCACAAAAACTTTTGTATCTGCTTTGAAGCAGAACAAATCTCCACCCTTTGGATTCCTTATTAACTGTACAAGTTTTGAAAGTTCATGTTTTTGGAGCAAGATCTTGTGTGGTTAAAGTTTTAAGATATTTTACATGGCCTCTTGATATATAAGGAATGTATAATAGTGTATATATATATATATCTGTTAAGGATTTATATAATTTATTGGTACACTTCTTGTCCAATGCGATAATTTTATTTTTTAAATATCTTAGTAGTATACATAAATATAAAAACCAAGCAAGATCAATTCAGCTTTAATCCAGTTTGTAAAAAAGAAATATAAATATATTTTTCCTCCCCATAACTGTGGAATGGTTGCAATTTCGTCTTTGTCTTAGCACTCAGTATGAGTTAAGATTTAAATTATGTAGCTCAATGTGTTTGAAAACAAATTGGCAAGATCTATATTTATACATCAAAGCTCTCAGAAAAAGCATTGCTTGAGTTTTCATAAATGAATGCAGTATTTTAATAATTTAATTTTGTTGGATATATTTTCTAAGATTGCAGGTTTTGAGTTCATTTATGTTTTGATAAATGAGAAACAATGCATAATTTTTCTTTAATTAGTGTTATTTTTGCATACGTGGTAATGTTTCATTTTGCTTAGTTCATTATGCACCTTTCCCATATCATATGATATATATAAATTGCATTGGTTAATTTGTTCTATAAAAATTGTTTTCTGTAATGTAAAATAAAAAGAAAAACAAAATCATACCAAAAACTTTGGTTTTTACTTAGTTTTTTAAAAATATTTAACTCTTGGATGTTTTTTTACTTATGTTTCACACTTTTATCTTTTGTTTTACTATGAAATTGTATTTTGAAAGAAAAAGGCCGATTTTATTGAAATGTAGCTTGTCTCCAGGATATTTTATGCCATATAGAATTTGAATCAAATATTGTTGAATTTGCCACTTCAACACATTTGTGACAAATTTTCTATTGAGATATATTTCCCTTGGAAATGTTTCAATTTTTTTATAAATTTATACAAAAAACCTTGAAAATTAATTTTTGAAAAATCTTATGTCCTTCAGTTTTTAATTTATTTTTCAGAATTTTGATAGTTTATTTAAAGATATATTTTAAAATCAGAAGATCAGTATAAATGCAAAATATGGAGGTTTGTAATAGTCTTGGTATAGTGTAAAGTAATGAGGAACTATGCAAATATTTCATAAGGAGTATCCAAATTTTGTTAAAAATTTTTTTAAATAAAATAACCATTCTATTTTGCATAAATATTATGAGAAATAAATTTAGTAAAGTTTGGGAAAAAAGGTTATTTGAATCCTTTCTGACATTTTGTGCCCTTTTTATTTCAGAAACTATAAAAAAAATCTTTATTAATCTTTTATTTATTTTTTAAACTTCTATCCTGCTAATCTTTTTGTTGTTATTGTTGAGAAGCCCAGCGGCTTAGTGATAGTGTTTTGCGTTTCCATACCACAGGTCCGGAGTTCAAATCCCGGGCTGGTCAAGGTCGACTCAGCCTTTCATCCCTTCAGTGGGTTGATAAATGAGTACAAAAGCTTGGGAACTGGAACACTGGGGGTTTCGCATCAGACTGACCACTTGACCGAAACATCTGCACATGCACCTCAGTGCCTAAGGTTGCGTATACTGAGATAGGCTCAGTAGGCCTTGGCCCTCATGGGTTGTTGTGCCGCTGAGTTCAGTTTTGTTATTCATTGAAAATGACTGGGGAGAAAAAGGATAAATGTAACATTTTTAATATTGTGCTAAGAATGAACTTTTTAAATGTAATTATTAATTTTCATTTTATATTAATAATTCTTATAAATCTTAATATTTTTCCCACTGTCCATGCTGATTCATCTGTATAAATTTGTACAATTGGTTTCTTTGATTTTTTATTTTATGGCATGTTACTTTGTCAGATTCAGTTAAAACTATTTTCTTCCATCTTCGTTTGGATTTTGGAAAATTGTACTCCACTGAAAAGTCTTTATGTATTAATAATAGCAAAGTATTTCCTAATTATCAAAGTGACATTTTCTAACTTTTATTTCATTATTGATTAATTCGCATGATATTTGTGACAGGTGTTTTTAATGAGAGTGCAAAATTTATAAACAGTTTGGTTGTTTGTCATTCTGAAAGCTGCTCTTGGGAAGTGGCTGAGTAGTTTTTATATAGAAAAGGTTAGCTTTTCACAGCTACTTGGGCTATTCCTTAGAAATGAACGTGAGATTTTAATAGGGAGGGGGAGGTATTTTTGTTGGTGACTGATGTGATCCTACTAGACTCAAATTGTAATGTCATGAATGGACTTAATTCCGAGTATTTCTTTCTTTACATGTTTCTTTCTGAAATGTTAAAAATTATTTTTTTTAAAGTACCTTTATTTTTATTTCATGTCAAAAACATTTTTGTAATCTTTTAAAAGCTAAAATTATTTTCCTCAAAACTCTGCTTTTTTTTTTATAGAGTGTTTTTTACTACCTTGTAATGCTTCCTTTTAGGGGGTTGGAAAAAGGAAACCTCTAGAGAGTGAAAGAGTATAATTAGGAATATATTTCATTTGATGAATTCTCCCGTGAATGCATTAAATTTAGCCCAGTTGATACTTTTTGTTGCTTTGAGTCCTAACAAAAGGTTATAGTATAAATGCTAGAAGATCTTTCAAGACCTGAAATCCATTTTTCTATTAGATTGTATTAAGGTGAGACATGTAAATATGCACTTTATGAGAGCATAGTACTTAAATCACATTGTCCATCTTTGAAATGGGCAGAAAATGACATATATATAGCAGTTCTTCGGCTTTGCTGAATCATGGTTGGGCGAGCACACTTGTACTGCTCGCCTTGCAACAAGAAATGTGAACTCAAACTCGGAAAAAGGATTTTGAAAATTGCGTGTAGAGTGAGCAATAACATTCTGCTCAAATTAACCCAACTGTTTCTCTCCATATTGGAATTGGGTGCCAAATCACACTATGTTTTCAATTAGGTAGCTTAGTGTCAAATATTGCCTACAGGCATATTAATTGTCAATCTGGAGAAATTCATTTTACTGTATTTTTATTTTGTTCTGAACCTCATTTAGTCATCAGAAAGAGACTGCTAGAGGGCTAAATTGATTATCACTGCTGAACCTTTTATTAGATGTACATGATTTTCTTTCAATGTTGGTTGTTAGAAAATTATTCACTTTTAAATGTTAAAAGAAAAGTTAATCAAACTATAAGCTTTAAAGCACATTATATGATATTGATGTAGTAGAAGAAATTTAAAATAATTTTCTATAATTCGATTAAATGTACCTAAAATGTAACTAATTCATTCATTTAGATCAAAGACTGTGTTTCTTAATCGATGATTTTACTCACATTTGTCAATTTTACAAAGCTGTTAAATATTTTTCATGGAGGGTGATATGCATGATCAGATGTAAATGGATGTTGAAATACACAGAACATTCTATACCTAAATCAAAATGTTTAAAGTTAATTAAATAAATCAATGTCACAATGTATTTTATAAGCTTTTGAAGATTATTTGAATGCATCTCCTAAATAATATTCTTCTTTGGCTTTTGTTACCCTATCCATTGAAAACAGTTATTTTAATAAAAGCATTCTTCAAGAAGGATTGTAGCAAATTTTTCACTTTCAAACTTAGATAGCACTGAAGAGTCTTCACATTTTTCATGACCTTTCTGAAATTTTTGCATTTTTCAACCTCGCATGGTAATAGAAAGTGAATCGTATTCAGTGAAAATATTTGTGTCATTTAAAAAGTAAATTTAATGCTCAATTGAAATATTAAAAAAAAAAGAAAGAAAGAAATTGAATGCCTCCAAATATTTTACATTAAATTTATTCTCAGAAAGAAACAAAATTTTTCTCTCTCTTTTTTTCTTCTTTTTCTTTGTAAAGCTATAAATAATCATATTTTTATTTTTATTACAAATAATAAATCTACTGAGGAAAACACAAACCTACAAAAAGAATTTGGATTGCTGTTTTAATCGAAATGTGACTGTTTCTGCTTTTTTGCTTGTTGAAAGAAAACGAAGTAAAATTGTTAATGACTGAATGATAAAATACTTCAGGATGGTAACTGAATACAAGAATGGAACCAAAACTATTATTTTCGATTAAGTACTTATTTCTCAATAATGCTCCAACAGGACTCAAATTCTTGCCACACATCAATGATGTTTTTGTGAATGATTGATAGATGGGGAGTTGTGCAGTTTTTTTTCTAAACAAGCCAATTTATTCTATTCTTGCGAGAGGGGATGTACTTTCAATGAATGGCATATTTTATGTATAATAAGTTCTTGCAAAAATTTTTAATGGTATTTCTGTTATAAGTATTTGATTTTCTTATGTGTGTGTGTGCCTTTACCTTTCTATGAATGTGTGGTTTTTTTTGGTAAATAGAATGTGAATGAAAAGAGTTTTGCTCTAAAAACTCTTATTGATTTTCAATGGAAATCTCATTTTTCAGAGGGGTTGCCACATTTTACGTGGCAATACAGATGATTTCTAATTGAACCTCTTCTATTGTTCAGAGCACTCAGAGATCAGTTTTAAACAAAGAAATTCTTTCGCCGTTATACAATTCAGATGTTTAAAAGCAACTTTCATGCGGAGAGAAGCAATAGTAGCTTTAAAGCAGTGCTCTCCAAAGCGGTCTATGTCGACCCCTAGGGGTTTATGACAACCTTCAGGGGGTCCATGAAGTGTAAATGGGGTTCTTGGATAGACTAAACCAGATTGTGACTTTAATATTAAAAGAAAATTTAATCAAGTGGAAACCAGAATTTCTCTATTTAACAGATTTATTAACTAAATTGAATGAGTTTAAATTGCATTTACAAGAAGACAGCATAAATTTTATTCAAAGAATCATTTCAGCATTTCTGGACAAAATGAAGCTACAGAGATATAATATTGGGCATCGCGAATTTTCTCAATTGGTCACAGACAATCTGCCGAGGAAATGACGTTATAACATACGTTCAACATTTAAATGCCCTTTATTCAGATTTTGAAACTAGGTTTGAAAATTCTTTGACTACGGTAATTACCATTATAGGCAATAAACACATTGAAAAAAGAATGTCATATTACAAAGGGAGCTAGCTGATCAAACTAGACACTAACGAGGATCTAAGTTTCGAAATGGATGTCAGCCATTTTGACTGTAAATAGACATGCCTGTTATTTATACCGAATTATAGAGTATTGTGAGAAAGTGTGTGAGGAGGAGGTTAAGCGTTGTTCTCAGTCTCCTGAAGGAAAGAAAAAGACTAGACACTACAAACCGAGGAGATTTAGGGTTAAACCTGACAAGATTGATAACAAATGTTGAAAAATTGTTATTGAAGCACCCCCTTCATCCCTCCCATTAAAAGCATTTGTTTGCTGATCAGTTATTTTATGCATTAATTAAATTCTAATTTAATTAACATGTTTCTGAAGTTTTTTAAACACTATACTGCATCGCACACAATTAGAAATTTAAGTCTTTTAAAGTAACTCAATATCAGCTGCCAAAAAAGGTGTTTAAGTTGACAAATTTGCGATAATTCAATTTTAGATAAGCAGCCAAACTAAAACATGTCAGGGGTCTATGCTAATAAATGTTTGGGAACCTCTGCTTTAAAGGGTAGAGAAAGAGGAGAGCAATTTACTCTCATAATATTTTTCTGTCGGATGTGGATTCCCAAAAATTTGGATACAAGAAAATGTACGAATTTTGAATTAATATGCAAAAAAGTAACAAGTATTTTATTTTTTTAAATTTGGTTTTAAAAATTTTTGAAACTTTTTGTTGTGTATTTATTTTTTGTTTTCCTAGCGCATATCTTCTGTTCTTCTTCGTATTTTCATACAAGTGCATTTTTTTTTTATCTTGTGATGCATTTCTTAAAAATCGAAAAACTTGATGAAACGTGGCGCGTTTGTAACAAGTCAAAAAATATATTTAATAGTTTTCAAACGTTTTAAGAATTTTTATTTGATGCATTTCATGTAGATATATATATTTTAATCGATTTCACTATCCGTGAAAAACCTTACTATATTAACTCCAAAATTTACTTTGAAAATATTTTGTCTTAAATTTTTTAAACTATTATAATTTTTTTTTTAAATTATGCTTTTTTGCGATTTGTTTTTAAAAAAATTAGTGAAATTCATTTTGAAAATTTTATTAAAAAATGATTTGCTTTTTCCGTAAAAAATTCTGGAATAGTTTTCTTTTACTAATGGAACGTTTCAAATAATATATGTTGAATTACCATTCTTTTCCTTAATAAAAGAAAAATTGGAAACTTTTGATTTGCACTATGTTTTTTTTACTGGCAATTTAAGAAGTGAATTAGATATTGGATTCAGCTGTCGGCGAAAGATAAATTGCTTCTCGTCCATCTAAAAATAAAATATCTTCGATGATGAGAAGTCTTTCGAATCTTCCTCTTTTTCTTCTTTTTTCGTGAAGTCGATGCGAAAAGTGGACTTTCAAAAATCAGTTGAAGCAGGCAAAACGTTTCAGAGGAAGTGAAATGACAGAATTCAGGAAATTGCGTGAATTAGAAAAGCCTCCACACAAACATTAATGCTTATTTATCGCATTTAAGATATTCTCGACAATAATCGTTTGCAATTTCCCCATATATTTGATTGTCCACATTTAAATCACGATTTGACCTTTTGAGAAGAGATTCTTTCCTGCAGACTGATGAGATGAGGGGACATTTTTGTTTGAAAAAGTATTTTCAAAGCAGCTCCTTTCAAATCGACGCGATAAAAGTATTTATTCGAGTTAATGCTCCAAATAAATATATTGTTTTTACCCTACATGTGTGGGGTAAGGTAAAATAAAAAGTATCACTTGCATTAATAAAAAAGTTCCATTTTTGAAACAGTGGACATGGATGATTAAAAAACCTTATCCGCGATTGCTTCATTCTAAAAATGTGAATATGTTCTGCATCAGTTTATTTTATCCACAAGATTCGCAAGTTACGAGTCTATTTTTTGCATGCCCATCCTCACTCACTTGCTGGAGTCAATTGAACAGAAAAAGGCTTGCATTTTCGTAATGACTGAGATGGAAGAAACACGGGTCTCCGTCACTTAACTGTTTATTTGTGCTGACATTAGACGTGATAATTGGGTGAAGATGTCAATGTATTTATTATACGGGCATTTTTAAATGAATTACATTGTTGATAAAAAGTAACAAAATGAGACGCATTCATTGATGGTCTCAAGACACGTGATTCCATTTATCATGAAGTCCACTAGCGTAGCTAGTGAGTCTTGAAGGGGGAATGCGAGCTCTGTTAATTGATAACATCTTACTATTTTTTGTTGGCATGTATTGGGTCCCTGTAGCCCTATCATTGATGCCCTTGATGAAGTCATTCATTGTGATAAGTCTGACTTTAATTACAAAATATTACGTCGTAAGAATCTAATAGCCCTTGGTTAAAAGCGTAGTAATGAAAGGCTGACAATTTTCTATTCATTTATTTCCTTTAATATAAATTTCATTCATAACTTTCTGTTTTAATACATTAGGATCGTTGCCCGGAGATACATTTCCACCTAGTTTTTTTTTTTTTTTTTTTAAAAATTTTTTAATTCATTAAAATCGTTGTTTGGAATGCTTCTCGGGGAGAAATGTGGATTTCTTCCCAGTTTTGTTTAGGGAAAAACTATTCATTCCCTAAAATCTGAGAAGAAACTCGTTCATTCTTCCCTTTTTTGAGATGCTAGTGAGTTTACCTCCCCAGCTCTAAAAGTAGACTTGTCCATTTTCTCCGATTTAAGACTTACCGCAAATAAATGCTCCTGGGACCAGTTCTAACGGGCATCGAGGTCAGTGGGCGACTATTTAACCTACATCTTCTCACAGATCCCGTTTGGTACTCGCTGGATACACTCACTTCGTTTCTCCGGCCTTCGAAATGCGGTTAAGGTAAGTGTTCCCTCCCACCCCTCTTGGTCCACTTTTAGAACATCTTGCGTTGCCCGTCTTCTTTCTCATATCACAAGGAATTCACGTTTCTTCTCCACAACTAATCTGACCAATTCGAGAAGAGAGGGTTGTCGAAAAATAATTTATTCACATAAATCATGGGTTTTAAAATCTTAGCCACCCGGATGTCATACGTGCTACTCAAACACGGGTTGTTCGAACAGGCAAGAGAATGTTTTGGTTTCATAGACCCTTCAAATGAATATAAATTACTATTTAAAAAGAGGATTTATTTCGAGGAAGATTCATCATTTTTTTTTACACGTGGGACTGCTAGAAGATTTGTTAAGTCTCCATATTGTTTATCAGTTGCCGATCACAATGGATACACTTTTTAAATGCTTACTGTTGCCGATTTCACGTATTGCTGTAATTTTTATATATTTTTTAAAATAACAAACTTCCAATTTCAGAAATATGCTAAAACAGTGATAAATTCCTTTTATAATACTTATCGAATTAAAGTAAAACCCTTGAAAAAATTAAACACTTCTTTATTAATCGATTGATGTATTTTGGTAATTTACTAGCCGCTTCGCTGGGTATTTCATGATGTTATATGAATATATTATATTGATATCTATCTCTATTGCCGAGCCGTGTAAACGTTCTAAAAACTCGCTTCTTGATAAGATGACCTAGTTTCTAAAATTGAAGCAGAATCATCTTTTACGTTCCCGTAATCCTTCCCTAAAATGGACTGTCATAAAACCCCGTATTTTAGTGGATCTCAGCAAAATAAACATGCTCGCAAGATTTCAAATCTAAATCTAATAATTCAAAAACGGAAATTTTTTTATCGATAAGTTCCTTGCCCCCTTTGAGAGTAGATTTCTGAAAGACCCGTTCTTAGTAGATTTAAATTCAACAAAAGAAGCACATACCAAATTTCATTACTGAGATGTAATAGTTTGAAAACGGGATTTTTTTTCTTTCTTATTTATACACCCTAATGACTTCCCCCCTGGAGTCGGTTTCCGTAAAATCCGTTCTTGGCGAGAGAAACATACTTACCAAATTTCGAGTATGTGGGTCTAACAGTTCAAAACCAAGAGTATTTATCTATGATGGCCCTTGGGGGTCGAATTTCCCAAAATTCGTTCTTGGCGGATCTCTGCACCATGAAGAAAAAAAAACATGCCTATCAAATTTCAAATCTGTAGGTTGAATAATTACGGAGATATGGATGTGCGAGTATCTGAGTGAGTCGCTTTCTCCTTTATATGCACACAGGTATGCAAAACTGAAGTAACAGCCCTCCCTCCATCATTTTATGATAAATCATCCGAGGGACATGAAATTCAGAAATGAGAGACAGCATTTTGTACTTAAATGATTACGAAAGCATAACTGTAAAAATGCATACAGTATGGAATCAAACAACAACAAAGGCTTCATTGAACTCAGCACCAGATCAGATAACAGTGCCCAATTAGCATCTGTTTCAGTGGTTGAGTGTTCCCCGTGCCGCAAGGCATCTCTCACATGTTCCATGGGATTTAAATCACGGGAGAACGCTGACCAATTCACTGTCCAGTAGCTGCTGAACATCAGCAGTCCGGGCATTGTCATCCATGAAAACGAAGTCTGGTCCTATAGCACGAGGGAAAGGATTACCTCCTTCGGTTACAGAACCTCTGTCAAAAACGTAGAGATCGTTCAGCACAATGCCTCCCCAGGTGATCATTCCGTGATGTTAGTGGGATGATCGCTTGGGACACTGAAACGACTCTCACCCGTTAAAAGAACGCGACTCAATGGATGGGATTACACCACTGTAAATGGTGCCGCCGATGACCAACTTTCAAAGAAATGCAGCGTTCAGGACGGCGGGTGAATAGATCACCTTTGGCCACAGTAAACCGCGACACTTCTCGCTCTGTTGCTGACTGGTATCGGGCTCTATTCGCCTACAGGACGATGTGTCGGTCATCCACTGAAGTTTTTCTAGGGAACAAACATTTGTAACAGCTTGGTTTGGAAGGCTTTCCAAACGCGCGACATAACATTTTTGTTGATTCCGAACTCTTTAGCTGCGTTGGTCGAGCTATGCCCCTCCTGCACGTGTGAAGCCTTCCAGCTGATTTTTTCTAGCCAGATTTCAAGGCCGTATCACACGTACATTTTTCATGCAACTTTTCCATCCAATTTTTGACCTAATCTGAGGGAGAAGGGTTGCCGTAAACAAAACGACATGCTCTGACGTTAGCCGCGCTCTATCTCCACATTGAAAAATTACTCGATGATTTTTCTGCTTCGGAAAACGAACATCTAAAATTATTTCTTTTATTTCGCTTGCGCTTTTGTTGATGGATGTAAACAGAAATTGAGCACCATCCTGTTTAAAATATTATACGGCATATCTGATGTGTTAGACGAAACCGAAGCCGCCATCTTGTTTATGACGTGGAGTGCCGAAGAAGCCCATTGGCTAGAATTTCAAGCAACTTTTATTTGGAACAATTTTTTGAGCTCACTAACAAAAAGTTCTTCGAAAGCCGTTGCCATAGCAACTGAGTAAAAATTGCTTGAAACGTGTACGTGTGATACGGCCTTTACGAAACAACTCGCTTGCAGTTTCATTGCGTTTTTGTTCTATCTTGTATTGTCTTAAGCTGCGAGCGCCGACCGCACATGTTTTGCGCACACTCACGCCTCCTATGACCTTTCTACTCAACTGCGTGTTCACTGTACTGATCGCAATTACCCTTCATTGCTATCTGCTTTAAATTTGCATTGTTGCTTAAGTTTTGAACACCAGTGTGTATTTAGATGTATCATCAGGAATTCAAGAAATAGTTAAAAAATAATCAAAATAGTAAGCATTTTACTACTATTTTCGATAGTAAGCGATCTTTAGTAACCTCATTTCAGTTCAGGTTTTGTGGGATATAGAGTAACAAAGGCTATTATCCCCTGAAAAAACTAAAGGATTTATAAATTAATAGATATCAAAATATTTCATTTTCTGGATAAAAAATCTGAATGATAATCTATTTGACAAAGCTTTCTCCAATAGTTCTTTGAAAGTAATGTTATAGTGTGGATCAATTTTGAGAAAATGTTTTAGTTGATTTTGAGGATGAATATATCTATTGCAGTTTAATAAGATGCGGTCCAAATTGTTTAACCGATTACAAAAACTACAGTTTGCGTTGCCTGTTAAATTAAATTTTCGTAGAAGTCCAGGAGTGATGAACATTTTGCTGAAGATTCGAGTGCATAGGATTTCTTCTCTTCTATTACTTGTCCACTTAGAGATCGAGACTATGTTTGGAATATTGCCCAAGTTTTCAAAATATTTTTGCTTGAATAGAAGTTAAAATTTGCCTTTTTAAAACTCTTGGTATATTTTTTTGCTGATGTCTTCTGAGGCGATCCAGTCGATACAAACATTAGACTCTGACAGATTTTGTGAGATTATCCGCCTGTTCACACACATTCCACAATATATTTGAATGTCCCGGAGTCCAAAGTAGAATTATCTGATAATTATACGACAGAAGGAAAATCTTGCTAGCTAATTTATGGATGACACTATGAGATTTGATCGAATAATTTTGAAGAACAGAGAAACTATCAGATAATATTAGCAGATTCTTGTTTGCAAATGACAGATCATCTAAAGCTTAGCAGATAGCCAGAGCTTCAGCTGTGAGAAAATAGAATTATTGGGATTGATTCTGTAGGCAATTAGGAATTTTCCGTAATACCTGAAATTGATGTAATTTGTTCAGTTTTGGAAGCATCAGTAGCTATTATATAGAAGTCTTGGAAATCATGATATATTGTTTCATCAAATAAGCCCCTTATAATCTGTATTGGTAAATTTTTATCCTGAAATTTGAAGTTATCGACATATATTTTGCATGGGAGAATTGAAACAGATGTTATTCTGGGAATTGGGATAATTTGACCACTAATAGCATTCAAAGGATTTAGTATATTTATAATACTTTTATCTTCTTCCATAATATTTAAATTTAGAGACTCGGGGTTTGAATGACATTAAAAGGTTTCAGTTGGTTGTCAGACAATTTATTTATTATATTGCTGAAGTAGTAGAAAACACTGCATGCACTATTATTTACTATTTTGATCAAATCTACAGCTCTTGATCCATGATGCTTATAGGCCATAGCCTTAAGGCTATTAATTTTTTTCAATGCTTTGCTATTTAATTGATTTCTTAATGAAACATTCTGGCTCCGTTTGGAAAAGTGAACTCCTAAATATTTGATAGAGGATTGCCAAGGTAGTGAATGCCCTTCCAATAAAATATTAGGAAACGTATTCTTTTTTATTGGATAACTCAGCTATTGTACTTTTATCTGGACTAAGAGATAGCTTCCAACATTTGCACCATTGAGAAATTCTTTCCAGCGTATTTTGCAATTTTTTGTGAATGTAATCTAGAGAATGATGTGAGCAGTAAATGAAAACGTCATCAGCATATATGAAACATTTAGTGTCATGTTCCAAGGTTTCAAAAAAATCATGCATGTATATAGTATGTAAAAGGGGAGAGAGGACACTATCCTGGGGAAGACCTTGAGAAGATATCCTTTTGGAGGAAAGAAATCCCCTCCATTTGATTTGAAAAAAATGTGTGAGAAACTTATGGGTCCAAATAGCTTCCTGTTATACCGATTTGCAGACATTTATAGAGAAGACCATCGATGTAAACTGAATCGTATGCGCTTTTTATATCTAAACTTATTCCTACAAAATATTTATTTTGCATCCACTATTGCTTTTTGAATAAGATAGTTAGCACTTCTGCTATCTTTAAAAGGGACGAAACCGTAATGTTGAGGATGAAGTTTTCTTTCTGCAGTTAAAAAGTAGCTTAATCTATTGGTTAGAACTCTTTCAAAGGTTTTTGAAAAGATGGATTGAGATTGATTGAATATTAACGTCGCACTGTGTGTTCAGCAACACGAGGGCTTTTGGCGACGGACTACGTAATTTTGCACCATGGTCAAGTGACGTGGACGACACCTGAGCTGACACCCCCTCCCTCTCCTAACTACCAAACCACACCAACGAGAGGACGTTTCAGCTCTCGACAGATTTAACGTGCATCGTTGCCCTACACGGCGGAATTTTAGTGTTAATGGGCTCGAACTCGCGACAAGGCAAGCCACGATCCGGTACCTATACCACTCGGCTATTGAAAAGATGGAAGTCGGTGCTATTGGTCTGTAAGTTGAAATTTGTCTGCATTGTTTAGGAATCGGGAGGATGTGACTGCATGCTTCCAAGAGTTTGGAATTATTTCATTATCAAATAGATTTTGAAAATATCTTAAAATTACTTCACAATCACTGTGATCAAGCTTTTTAAGGAAAGATGCTATGATATGATCAGCTCCAGGAGTTGAATTTTTAGAAAGTTTTATTGCTCTGTGAATTTCAGAAATATGAAAAGGTTTATTAAGAATGTTAACCGCTTTGTGAAAAAAGTCTAGAGGAATTGGTTCATGATAAACGTTTTTAGATGCAAAAAAATCCGCAAAAATATTTGCTTGAATATGAGGATGAGTAATGATTCTATTATTTATTTGAAGAATATTATGCTTAGGATCTATATTATTAGAGGTGGAGAGCTTCTTGTGTGTGAGAATATTAAAAAATATCTCTGGATTAGAAACGTTGTTACAAATATTATCCCAGTATAATCTTTTAGCATTTTTAATATGAAATCCGAGTTTACTAGCGTATTGCTTGTATAATTTGATCCATAATTGGGGAGAAATGCTTCGTGTAGCTTTTTCCTGAACCTTTTCTTTAATTCATAAAAATTATGGCAAGTACCATTCCACCATGGAGGGAAAGATTTGTTAGATATTTTAACTTCTTTATTATTACTATGAATAATTTTCGAAATTTTATCAGTAAGATTATCAATATTTCCTTCTAAATTATTTAGTATAATCTGCACTTCTTTCACTATTTGCCAGTTTATTTTTGTTAAAAATCTTTTACTCGGCTTCAGTAGAGAAAACTCTGTTATGATCACTATCAAAGAAACAAGCTGACACATAACAATTGGTATGTCCAGAGAAATTTGAGAAACAAATTGTAAGATCGATTAAAAAGGATTTACCCACAGAATTTCTGCAAGTAGGAACTGTTGTATTTAGAAGTATTGAATTTGACTGAGTTAACCAATCAACAAAAATATTACTGTATCTGGAACTGTGATCTGATCCCCACATCGGATGATGCAGGTTAAAATCGCCAAAAATAAAGAACGGATCTGTTAAAGATTCGAGAAAGGATTTGATTATAATAATATTTAGTCCACGCGGTGCATAGATGTTTATAACATAAATAGAAATGTCTTTAATATATTTATTTATTTATTTCCAGATCTTTTTGTGTTGGGCAGAAACATTCAAATGAACGGCTATTATTAAACCACCTCTAGGTTTATTTTGTCTGTCATTTCTGAATATCTTTTTCCCTGGAATATTAAATCTGTCTTCATTTGATAAAAAGGTTTCTTGTAAAATTAAGATCTGCTTGCAAAAAGGGAGGGATGTTAAACCAAATGGTTTTGTTTTCAAGGCTTCTACAGTTCCATTGTAAAAAATGCATAAATTTAGAAAAGGGATAAAAGAATATTTCATCGAAATTTCAAAAAGATTCCTCCCCTTTGAAGAACAAAGAAAAAGATAATTGTATTGAAGTACTGGAAGAGAAACATATGTACAGAAAATGACAACTTATATACAGAGATTTTTTTTTAATCAGAGAGATTTCAGTATTAAGTTTCCATTTTTGCCAGAACCGCCTGGAACTGGACCCATGGGGATATTTAATGTGTCAGAAGCTCTTTTCTTTCTTCCAGGGGGAGAATAACGTGTCGTCGAATCTATTATGCTACATACGTGAGGAAGTACAGTTTCCATTGATTTTTGTAACGTTTCCATCAGGGTAGAGTTTGGTGTTTTATGGCGTAAGAGCCAGTTTTGTGTGTGGCTATACTGCGCCAAACATTCATAGGTCTGTAGTCTGGACGGGAAAAGAAGAAATTGGATGACAAGATGGAGGGTCGAAAATAGAGAAGGATCACTGGGGTACCCCGGGATCGTGACACCCGTGTTTACCAAAGATAGTAAACCCCTTGGGAAAAGGAAAATATCACTGGGGTACCTCAGGATTGTGACACCCGTACCCACCTAAAGAAGGAGAGCCCCCTGAGGGGACGTTTCCATCAGGAATGCCGTTTGTTTTTCTAATACTGCTTGGAAAGCAGTCATCATTTTATCAAATTTCATATTAATTATTTCCTGAATGTTAATGTTTTCTTGTGTGCTTTTTTTAAGAACTGTTGCAAAATTTTCGGAAGTAGTTTCACGAAATCGTCGTCGCGCCTCACTTAGTGTTATATGCTGCCTACACTTCAATTCTAAAATTTGTTTTTCTTTAATGAACAAGGGACAACGAGAGAGAAGAGTTTGCCGGATGATTGCCCTTACAGTTAGTGCAGGTTGCATTTACTGTACACGTTCCTTGATGGGAAGAACCACAATTACAACATATAGCTGGACTTTGACAAGATCGGGATGGATGCAAAAAACTGAAATAGTTAGAACATTGTCTAGGTCTGTCGATGAATAGTTGAATTTTATGATTGATAAACCAAAGTTTCACACTTTCTGGCAAAACCGTTCCAAGAATGGTAATCAGAACAGGAGATACTTCAGGACTTGTCCCTGATTTTATAAATCTGCGTATTTCTACAATTTCAAAATTATTACTACTTTGTAATTCCGCAGACAATTCTTCCAAGGATACGTTAGTTGGAATTTCGTATAATAAGAAGCGGGATGTAATACCCTCCCATATGACACTTGTATTAACCGAAACATTCAATATTTGCTCTAAATATAAGATTTGTAACGCATAAACTGGATCCGAAGTAGCAAATCGTAGCTTTTCATTTCCAGTAAAGGACATATTAGAAATTTGATCGTATTTGGGAATTTTGCTTTTTATCTCTCCGTGTATAGTAGTTTTGGGGATGGCTGACGGATTTTGTTTATTTTCTAAAAATATATTTATTTCTGTTATTTTCCTTTGCCCGGCTCGTAATAAGAGTTCCTTTTCGGACGTAGGAGAGCAAAAATATTTTATATTCCCATTCTCGGTATCCATCTTATTTGCCATCTGTATAGTTTAGTGCTTTTTGACATTGGATACCTCAATCTTTGCCAGACTCACCATGAGTCTAGTTGTTTAAGTAAAAGAAAAAACAAAATTCTGCTTACCAAGTCCTTGTAAGAATATGAAATTAAAGATCAGAAATAATTAAATAAATTTACTGCTTTCTGAGCAAGTAAACAGAGTTGAACCGAAACTAAACTTTGAAAATACGATATGAGCTTGCCAATAAGCAACCGCCCACGTTCACAGAACACTTTAGTAACCTCTGGATTGCTATGTATTACGTTTATCTCAATCATTCTGCTTTATTTATAGAAAATTCATCCTCTTAACTTTTTGGCATAAGGCGAAAATCTATTTGTTGAGAGTGCCAATAGAGTAAACTTACAACGTAGTGTGTTGCCAAGTGAAATCGAAACCAAAAACTAATTTAACAGTTTATCATATGATTCATTGAAATCTGAATACAAAATATTACTGTAAAAATCATTTATATTCAAATTTAAAATAACAATTTAATTCGTTTTGCTCGCGCGTATCAAAATTTTTTCTCTTAATCCGTTAATTTCACGTGTGTACGAAATATAGTAGTTATTGCATTTTAAATTTTAACAATAAAACTTTTTTTTCCCATTTAATAATTTTTTTAAAAATAAAATATGTAACTTTGATTGTTATAATGCTTAATTTGTTGTAATTAAAGTCGGAAAAAAAATCTCCGTTTTCCTCTTGTATTTGACAAGGGAGGGGGTGACCGCAGTAGCTCAAGTCATGGCCGGCTAGTCACGATTTCGAGCCTTGAGCCGCTGTAGACCCACCGTGCAGAAGAGGCTGATGCACGTTAAATCTGTCGAGGTTTAAAATCCTCCTGTTGCTCTGATGTGGAAGTCCGGAGTGTGGCGATACCATCTTAAGTGCCGTCCACGTCACTTGACTATGGTTTCAGGATTACGAGGTCTTTCGCCAATAGCTCTTGTGCAGCTTTGTAAAGGGACGTCATTGACACTTACTACAAGTGTATGGGGAAAACGTAATCTTATAATGTAAAATGATGTCTCATAATCAATGCTTATGTTTCCGTAGTGAAGCGTCTTGGCGATGGAACGTCCCCGCATGTATCCATACTTAGTTGTATTTACATATTATTGTAACCCCACCGGGGGACAAAGCGGGGAGAAGACGTTACGCTGATGCTGAGTGTAGACGCTCCTAATAAATACACTTACAAAATTCAATACAGTCTATTTTGCTCATTAACTCATTTGAGTTCTTAAGAACGCAAACTCCGAACAGCTTACCTTTTTTCCCAACAGTTTATACAATTATAATAGTG
>BMAV01016222.1:158384-175196 GCA_019973955.1 Trichonephila inaurata madagascariensis | reverse complement strand
CCCCCCCCCCCCCCTTCTTTCCTTTCCAATTTTGGTTCCCTAACTCTGTTACTCTTTTCCCTTTTTTTGTTTTGTTTTTGCTCTTTGGAAAGTCTTCCCATTATCCAGCATCTCTGGAACCATCGTGTTCCGGACTAGCCAACTGCAACTGTGGCATGGTTTGTTCATTTCTTAGCTAACAGCATCAAGGACCACCCACCCACCATTTTGTAAATTAGTACAATAAATAAATTAAATCGTTTTCAATTACGGTGAAGAGTATACATTATTGTATGAACTTGTTACTTACTCGTATCAACTTTTTCATCGCTTATTCTTTGTTGAGTCAAAGATTTCCTTCAATCTCTGATTAATGACGTCATTGCAATCAATTTCCATTCTAATATCATTTCCAGTGCATGACAACATCAAAATGTTAAGTTTTTCACTTTCCATAGTAGATCTTATTTCAGTTTTTAGTCTGTTAAGGACAGGAAAGTTCCACAGTTTATTCTGTTAAGGCAGTGCTTCTCAAACTTTGAATACTGGCGCCCCCCTTTTCAATCACAATTTTTATCGCGACCCCCTTATACATTAATAATGTACTGAATGCAATAATAATGCACTTGGACGCTAAAGCTACAATACGCGATCTTAATTATAAACCGTACAAATTAATGACATAAGTCAGTGCTTCTCAAACTTTCAATACTGGCGACCCACTTTTCAATTATAATTTTTATTGCGCCGACCTTATACAATAATGTATTGAATGCAACAATAATTCACTTTGACGCTAAAACTACAAAACTATCTTAATTATAAACCGTACAAATTAATAAGTATATTAAATTTTATATATGTAACTTTTAAGTAATATACATTTTTTTTCTTCGAATTTTTAAATTGGAACAGATTTTAAAATGCGGTGGCTGCTTTCAAGATAGATCTCATCTCAGATAGATATAGATCTCAGCCAAATATAGAAAATGTACTCAGAGTGTCAATTTCTAATCGTAAACCCTCCTTTGAAAAACTTTCCTCTGCAAGACAAGCCCATGGAAGTCGCTAAAACTTATTAAACTTGCTCTTAATTTAGTATTTATAAATTAGTTATAAAATACCTTGTGCAGCACTGATGCATTAAAATTATACTGTCTGAAGTACCCGCTCTTCAAACGAGTTCATTTTTTTAAAAAAACTAAAACATTCTTGATAAATAGCTGAATTGTCAGGAGAGTTAATCCAAATGCACGATAATGTTTACGAAAATGTAAAAAATGATATTTTAAAATAAATGATCATATTATAATTAGTTTTAAGCAAACTGTAATTTAAAGCCTCACAGAATTAGCATTTAGAACTAATGTTAAACAATGAAAAATAATATAAAATTCCAATGAAAAACTTCAAAATGTTTTATCCCGGTGGCAGACACACACTCGATACTAGTGTTAATGGTCACGCGGGGTAATTCAGTCACCCCAATCATTTTTTTATAATTGTTTTATTGTACACGATACAAATCATGATTCCAGTGAATAATTTAACTAAGAGAAAGTAAACTTACCTACTTTCAAGAACTTTTCAACTTTTCTTTGGTAACAAATAAACAGTTTTGCCAGAATTAACGATTTTGTGATCTGTGTGTCCCATGTTACTACTAAAAAATTGTGTGATACGTTTTTCATTAGGCTTTATATGTCTGAGAATACTCATAGAAATAAGTCTTGGCCAAGTAATCCTTCAAAGTGCGTGGTCTTCCAAATATCATAAAACTCTTTTGCATGAAAAAAGCACAACAGAGAAATACATTACTCACAACTTCCCTAAATGAGAAACAAACACATAAGAGAGGGGTCATAACTAACTGTACCAATAACTTAGGTCAAACAGATTAACAGCGAAAACAGATTACAGCTATAACGTGAAGTATTTCAAAAATAATCACACTGATGAATTTTTTATATTCCTAAATTTTTTCGATTCTGGGTCTGGTATTTGTTTTTTCTCTGAAAGAGTAGTAAAAATCACTCATCATAAGATTACAGCGAATCAAATAAAAGTTTTTTTATTTGGTTTTTTGGATCAAAGATAGCTAATTAGGTATTGAAGAAGTTTTTATTTTTGAGAGATGACTTATATCGCCTATAAATTATATCAGAGTAAAAGTGCATTTTTTATTATGTCTGAAAGTATTTTGTTTTGATTCATTCCAGTAAATTAATTAATTTTTAAATCTTATATTTTCGATATGCTAGCGCCCCCCTCATAGGGGTATCGCGCCCCCCACAGTTTGAGAAACACTGTGTTAAGGGTATCTGTTGTACAGTTTGTCACAGGAAGAGTCAATTAAATTTTTCATGGTGACTTCTGAATTTGGGAAGGTATTTTGGAACTTGTTTTTCTAGTAGTAGGAAGAAATTCTTGTTTTTTTTTTTATCCTTCATATACATTTTGATATGTTGACACTCTTCAACAAACTGTTCTTCATCGATGTCTTTGAAGTAGCTTTGAGCCACTGTTTTGTAGCTCCTAGGTGGAGGTACATTCGCTTTAATTTTTTCTCATCTTCCAGTTTTTCGGGCCTAGCGTTCCCAAGAGGATAAGTGCTCATGGGTGCTTTCATTTTGTGACATAAGCCAGCCTCATCCCGTTCTCATGGAACCGGTAGAAGGGATAGAGTGAGAAATTCGCGTTCTAACGCAACTTTGCGAATATTTGCTGGTAGTTTTATATCACATTTGTTACTTTTTGTTTCTTAACTATTTGTGTTGATCAATTAGAGACGGGAAAAGAGCCAAACTGTTTTGCTTTTCTTGAAACCTCGTAGCAACTGGTTTTTGAATAAAGGAGAGCCTGCGAACTCACATGGACGAGTGACTCCTTCGAAGTTGAGTCACTGCATTGTTTCCTCCCTAAAAGTCACTTTGGGCTCTTTTCTAACTGTCGGAATTATTATACCTTACAAGAAAGGACCAAAGGGAACTTAGAAAATTATTCAGCAAAAGCATATGAAGAATATTCACATTCGAAATACGTGGTCACCAACTAGTGTCCGACGTATGTTTCTGTTGAGTAGTGGATATGAGTCCTAGATCCACTCCTTGTTTTTAGGGGTAATGCCATTAAATATCGATGCCCTCACTTAGGGTAGAGTTGGATGCCAGCTCAAGTGCCGTCCTCGTCACTTGACCGTGGTTCAGAAGAATGACTTTCGTCAACAGTAAATCTCGTAAGCTTTGAAATGCGACATTAAGAAACATACGATTTCCGGCTCACCAGATGAATGCTTCCCCAACAGGAATATGCGAATAGTTTGGGAAAATTCCTGAATATCCTCCTTCGTGAAAATTAACCTGAGATTTTTTCTTGCTGTTATGACTCGCGTGTACAGATGGCGGTAGTAGTCATCTTCCGCTTACACGTTTTATCATTATTCCTGTAGACGTTATCCATGAAACATGACGTACTAACCGTCGCTCAATAAATCTTTATGTATGTATATAGTGCAATTCCCATTGTTTGAGTAGACAAATTTCAAATAGCTCAAAGTCTACACCGTTTAGTATATTGGTGGTCGCTACGAGCCCCGGAACCGAAATTAATAAAAGAGCTCCAAAAGAATTATCAAAGCTCACCCTGTTGAGAAGTTCATTCAATTGACTCGGATTAAAAATTCTTTAGAAAGTACGGATTCATCATTGAATCAAATGGAACTAAAAAGTAAACTAGCGTCGCTTTCCCAGGTAAAAGCGAAAATCGGCATTTTACGAAACGAAAACTGCAGTGTTCTTTCGGATGAAGAATTTCCGAATTTTAAAAATAGTTTGGATAAACTGGAGAAAGACGCAGATAATTTAGAGGTGAGTCTCAATACTTTGCTTAAATATTTCTAATTTGAATACCTCTAAATTATCTGTAAACAAGGGTTTTGCTAATTGTAACATTAAACTTCCGTCTTCTAATTTACCTGAATTTTCGGAATGTTGATTGGTTATAATTTAAATCTCAATTTGTAACACTATTGATGATAACACTTGTTTATTGAATTCTCAAAAATTGTATTTACAATCTGTCCCCAAAGGCAATACATTTAGATTTCGTGACTGATCTCACATCCCAAGTATTCATAGCAAGCTTAAAACTTTTTCTTTTTTTTTTGGTTGGAGAAACAAGTGCTCAAAAATCATCACTGATCACATTTGTTGTCACTAATTCTGAAGTTCAAGAATTGTTCAAAATAGTTAAATTGCTTGATCAAACATTAGCTGATTGGTAAATCCACAGAGTGGAACTATATCCCAGCCAGGTCCCCAAACCGTTGAGAGCTATGTGAAACAACTCTTCACTGAAAAGTAGTTGTAGGGAACGCGCACATTTAACTCTCCAAGAGTTCATTACAATACTTTGTGAAATTAAGGAAGTGCTAAATTTCCGACCACTCAAATTTCAATGATTTCGAAACACTGATCTCTGCACACTTCTTAATACACCCCTAACGTCATCACAACTGACTAAAGAGTAAAGAAAATTTACCCAACACATTTATAAAGTTTGGAAACATAATTATCTAAATAATTTGCAAGTACATCACAAGTGGAAATTTAACAAAAATAATGTTTCTATAGGAACTTTGGTATTAATAAAAGATGAAAATTTTCACAGTACGAAGTGGAGAGGTGCTAGAATAACAGAAGTATTTCCTGGCACAGATGATAAGATCAGAGTTGTGAACCTGCGTGTGCCAAACGGAAACATATTGAAAAGAACAGCTAGAAACGCTTGTATATTACCTGTATTATGTTATTAATAGTTAGTGTTTTCAACTTTAATCATGTATTGTGAAATGTATTATGAACGAGAGTGAGTCGAAAAATAGAGTGGTCAGAGTTATGTATAAAAGTCAAAACATAGAATGAGACATTAAAAGTGACATAATTTTAATTTTCCACATAAGTACCTAGTACATTGAGACATTTGTCATACCACTTAATAAGCTTCAAAAAGCCCTTGAGGAAAACTCAGGGCTTTGCATACAAAAAAAGCATTTAATGGTTATGGGCGAACGACAAAACAGCAGGTGAACTCTTCAAGACACCGAGAGAGAGAGACTACCGATTTATCTGTTTGACTGCGGTCGGGTAGGGGTCGACCGCAGTCAAACAGATAAATTCGTCAGAAGTGGCCTGGGCTTCTCAGATCTGGTGTTCTGTTGTTGGATGACAATGCGAGACCACACTCGGTGACGGCAGTGCAAAGCCATATCACAACTCTTGGTTGGAAGAGCCTACACCATCCGCCATACAGTCCTGATCTCGCACTAAGGGGCTTTATCTGTTTCCGGCTTTGAAGAAGAATCTCGCCGGAAGGCGCTTTGAAAGCAACGCTGAAGTCAAGCAAGCCGTTAAACGCTTCTTCCGTATGCAAAGCCCTGAGTTTTTCCTGGAGGGCTTTTTGAAGCTTATTAAGCGGTATGAAAAATATCTCTATGTACTTGGTACTTATGTGGAAAAAATAAAGTTATGTCGGAACTAGTTTGATGTCGTGGGGCTAAGCGCCAAGCGCTGCTTGGCGCGATAAAGAAATCGTGTCAAATCGTGTTGGAATAAAATCCAAGATAGCGGCCTAGCGGCAACAAATTGCCAGGAAAATAAATTTAAAAAACTGTTTTGAAGTACAGTAAAATCTATTTCAAATGAAGAATATAGGAATATATTGAGAATAACCAGGATCAATCAATAATGAATATCAATATAATATATAATAAAAAGTTATATTAACTAATAATAGTATTATGCAGTATATAATAATAATTTTATAATATAATTTAATAGTAATTATATATAATATATATAATTATTAAATTATATTATGTAAATAATAATAATAATAATCATATATAATATAATTAAATAGTAATTATAAAAAAATAATAATCATATTGTAATATAAAAAATACATATAAGAATACCCATATAACATAATGATAAAAAATTAATTATTATAAATGAAGAATATTATATAGATATATTATACAATTAGTATATTTAATACTAATTGTATTTTTATATTATATTATAAATAAAATAATTGCATAAATTACGTTAAAATTAACAATGAATATAATTAATAAGTGCTGATAACTTGCAATATTCTAAAGACTGCGAGTTCCTTAAATGAACTTCATCGAACTATGAACGTTTAAAAATGCATCATTTAAAAAGAAAATAAAGTGGAAATGCGCAAAAATTAAAAGGACAGACCTCATATTTTTCTAAAAAAAATTCCTGGTACTCACCAGACATTAGAAATATCCATATTCGAAAATAGCACAAAATACAAAAAAAAAAATGCTTAATTTTTTAAAGAAATCGAATTTTAATCGTCTGAAATTATAATAGGGTTATACCACGGGGAAAAAACCAATAAAAATTAACTCTAAAACACGTTATCCCCATGGCAACCACATTACCAGACGATAAAAATATCAAGGTAACTATATTGTAATGTTATCACCCATCTTGGCGAACCTAAACAACTTGGAGCGTATCCCCATGATATCAAACTAGCACCACTTATTTTTCGACTCACCCTCGTATTTGTATTGAAATTTCATTTCATTCCATTCTTGTACAGATGTCGATAGTAGTCATTTTCTGCTTACAATTTTTATCATTATTCCTGTAGACTTCAAACTTTGTTGACTCACAGAACTATGAGGTGTTTCCGAGGAAACAACCCTATTCAAAAAAAGTCTTAGAATCTATCTTAAAAGAGTGCATCACGCTTCCACACCTCAGGTCCGAGGTTCAAACCCCGGGCTGGGCAAGGTTGACTCAGCTTTTCATCCCTTCAGTGGGTCAATAAATAAGTACCAAGCGTGCTTGGGAACTTAACACTGAAGGTTTCGCGTCAGACTGACCACCTGACCGGAACATCTGCTCATGCACCTCAAGGCCCGATGTCACGTAGATTGAGTTGGGCACAGTAGACCTTGGCCTTCATGGGCTGTTGCGCCACTGAGTTAAGTTATTGTGTATATATCAGTAAAGCTAAAATGTAATAAAAAATATGTAAAACTGTTAAAGCAAAATTCAGAAAGTAAACTAAAAGAAGGAAAAGTTTTTAACCCATCCAGGGGAATAATTTAAACTTGAGATCGAAATGACAAGTTTGCAGCCTAAATCAGTATGTGTGTAATCAGTTTCCACTGTAATTATATGTGCATAAGAGAGAGCATGGAAACTTTTTTGACGAATATCCATGGAAGTCGCTGTTATGTGTACGATTTTATCCTACATTTAACTGAATAATTCACGAGTTCGTGAGTGCATAACTATAAGGTTAACTATCGTTCTCTGATGCCTCGAAATGATGGAAGTTGGGGGGGATGAAACTTTGCATGTTTGAGTTCATTTCAAAGCAAGAACCGAGGAGCCTGGGGAGAAATATGGTTAATCCTGGATCCAACTTTTACTTTTGAGGAAGGATTAAGCAGAGAGGAAAACGACATCGCGTAAGCGATAAGAATCGGGTTCAACGAGATTCGATTTCTGCGCGGAATGCGATTAACACACTTGGACCTGTTTTCGCGCAAGCGAAAGGAATGCCGTTCGCCCTCGTCTCGCAAAAAGGAAGCTTTCTCAAAAAAAAAAAAAAACGTTGAAAAGGGGAATGCCATCTGAAACTTCAATTGGAAACAAAGCGCGTTTTATTTGATTACAATGATGAGATAATCGTTTCTATTCATTTCAAACAGAAGAGGGAAAACACTCCCTACTCATCTCTTAACCTTCAAGAAACACAGAGTGTCCTCTTCCGTAACCTACACTGATGCTTGACCAGCGGCTGAAATTTTCACGGAGGAACTTGGAAGCGAGCTTCCTGCGTTATTGGGTTCGAACAATTTCATAAATTACACGAAATTTTTCGCTTTGAATATGTCTCAAAAAGTCAATCTGAAATTTTTGCTAAATCAAAAAGATCCTATAAATTATAAAATAGGAAAAGAAAGACTGTACTTATATACTTTCCTTATTTATAGAATGTCGTCGAGAATCGTGAAAGCAAGCGATTTTTCTGTTTCTGTAAATACCTTTTCGTACAAAAGAAGGGGAAAAAAAAAGGTTTTCCTAATAAGTAGGGTTGCCTATATCTTCATTTTAATACTTTTATTCGATGTAATACTTCATTACATAAATACACAAAACATGAAACTAATTAAAATCCGAAATACATTTAACTGAGCCTAAATTAATATACTTCGAGAAATCATCTTTTTTACAACTACAATATCAAAACAAATACATTTCGACTATCTAATCTATCTTGAAGAGTTGTGTAGATCGTAAAATTTTTTAAAATTTTTATTTAGGGAAACTCCTCTCTCCACTTGCTACACTTATTGGCAAAGAGCAAAATTCTTAATAAAGTAGCAAGACGGTTCAAATTCTAAAGTTGAAATAAGTTTAAAACTTCAATTGGGCTTTATTTATTTATTTATTTTTGCCTAATAAAACCGAAATATCAAGCGGAAATGTATCCCCTGATTCTCCAGCGGTCAACATTATTTCTAAGTTTTTATACTATTTAGTTAATAAGTTTTTGGGACTGCCTTTTAAATTATATGTAGTACACACAAAAATAGAAAACAGTTGCTGTGAGTACTCATTACAATAAATCTGATTTGAAAGGCATTAATTGCTTCCCATTTGTAAAAATATAAAACTCTAACTTGAATTTTAATTCAGCATTTTCCTCCGAATCATCTCGAGCTTCATAAGTTAAAATTAACATTTCTTCATCGAACTCTGTGACGTAGGTGCGTCACCTCAAACTTAAAAAGAATATCAATCTCTCGTTGGCCAGTTCTCTTGCATCACATAGCCTTTTCATCAAAAGTCACATCCGATCGAAGATCCTTAAAAAAACATTTAGAATTTTTTTCCATAGTAAATGGTGGATCGCAATATTTTCTCTTCAAATATTTGCTTAAATAAGTTATGTAATTCAAGATTTTACTCCGAATATATATAATAATGAAAAGTATACATACTTGAATTTTTTAGGAGAATTTAATAATCCAGAAGTCTCATCTCTTATAGGATTGTTAATTTTAGCACTATAAAAAATATTGAATAAAGTATTATAAATACTTCCCAATTGATACTTTTAGGATTTTTTAGTTTCTATTTGGTTTTTATAGTGAATTGCACAAAGTAGCTTTAAAATTAAACCTTGCATATATTTTAATAATATGTCCCATAAAAAAATTGATACAGAAAAAACTAAATACAGTCGAACCTGTTTTTGTGCGGTCTTTATTTACGCGATTTTTTATGTGCGATATTTTTTTCATGCGGTGTATGAATTTCAATGACTTTGGCGCCACTGTAATGTTTTCTATCTATTTACCGGTAATGTAACGGAGAATGTTAAGACCCTCCCTGAGAGAGAGAAAGTCAGGTTTTTCCTTTAATATTTTATAAATTGGGTAAATACGTATTTAGCGTAAGTCAGGTCTTGGTCCCCTAGAGTCCTGCCTCCCCCCCGTGATGGGGGGGGGGTGTACGCTACGCCACTGAAATGTAGACACTTCAAGAGGTTCTGTTCATTTGTTATATACAGTCTCCTGACAATGCGTATTCAGTTGCTTTCTCTCAACGCTCCAGCAGCCCGCTCTTGATTGAAGACGAAACTTTCAATGACTGTGACATTATCAATAATTTGATAAATTATGACGGACAAGAAGTTAGATTCTTTGAGAGCGTATAAAAATATGCAGGGATCCAGCTTTCCAACAAATTGGAAAAGCATTTTCTTAAAATAGATTCCAGTTAAGAAAGGAGTATAAAATTCCAAAAAGGACTTCAATCAAGTATAGCTGGTTATCGTGACATTTACAAGCAACTGTGACCACCCGTCTTTCGTCACAAAAACTTATCTCTTACTTTATGTTGCCAAAAAATAAATCAATTGAAATTACACCTTCAAGTGTGTGTGTGTGACGAAAGCTATTTTGAACTTATTCATTACAGGATTTTGGATTAAGATAAGTAGCGATGAATTATGTATGTGCATTTTAAAGACTTATCCGTATACACAATGAGAAACTATATGTTTTTAAAATGTTTCCATGTGTAATATTTAATTATTTATTTTGTTATGGAAGTACTCTTACATAAATTTCGTAAATAATTGGCATATTTTATAAACGCGACTTTTTTTATGCAGTCCCTATCCACCGCATAAAAAAAGTTTTTCGTAGTATTTCCACGAATTAGTTTGTTATATGTAAAAATTTATGAAATTTTTGAATATTTTTTGTGCGATTTTTTTATGCGATCCCTATTTACCGTACAAAAGCAGGTACAAGTGTAAATTTTTTGGACCGTATTAAAAACTGCTGGCTTTTAAGGATGCTTTTGCTATGTCGTAAACGAGCCAATTCAGAGAGTGGCTACTGAATTGCACATGGATTGTTAATGGGTTTAACATCCTACTTCTAAATTGTACCCCGTCTCTCATATGGGCCTCATTATTGTAGGTCTGTTCCCATACACCTAGCAAATTAAGCCCTAATTTTTTAAATTTCTCAACTGTTAAATTTAAAGATTTTTACAGTCAAACTTTCAACTGATAAAAAAACATTAAAACTCAATAACGTTTAATTAGTATTCAATTTCTCAGTCCATGCATATCTTACCAAAAAGTCATTTGTACGATCTTACTGGCATCAGGAGTATAATCTAAATTCTAAATTCATCAAATAATATTTGTCTTGATTTATTTTATGAGCAATGCTTAATTTAATATTCTCATGTAAAAGTAAAATTATCTCGTTTTGAATATTTTAACGAGAAATTTAGTTTGCATCAAGCATTACACAAATTATATATAAATAAGCACCTTAGTCACAGGTATTTTTTTTAAATTAAAATTAATGATAAATGAAAATTTTTAATTGGAAAAATTTAATTATTGCATAAATGTTTGAAATGAGCTTGGCACTAACAAAAATTTATTAAAAATAATTCGTTAGACGGATTTTTTTTGAAAACCTGCGCATTGTGTCAGTCTAAGGCAACATTTTTATTTCTTATGTCAATTCATCCTCCCAAGAGGTGCAACCACTTTATGATATATTCTGTTTTATCTCTAAATCGAAGCGCCAAACAGATAAGAGAATTGTATTTTTTTCCCCTCTCTGTTCTTTTCCTCTTTTGAAATTACAATGATTTATTAGATTATCACTATATTTGATTTTTTTAAAAAAGAAATACAAGCTTGTCTTTAAAAACATAAAATATTACTCAAGGAACATTTTTATTTATTACTCTGCTTAAACTTTTTCAGTGTTTCTTAAGTAGAATCTCTTAATAAGAGGTAAATACATAAGGTCCCTATTCAAAGAGACCGGTGTCACAACCCGGAGGTCGCAGGTGTAGTTTGGGACAGCGAATAATCAGACGCTTATAAAAATAATTACTTTTATTTCAGACTAATCAATTTATGATCAATTAAACATTTTAAGCCGTAGGAACAATTTAAATTAGCTTCCTGCCTTAAGCTTATAGACAGTTCTTTATGTTTTAAACTTAAATCGCACAGAAAAAAGAATTTTCCCAAGAGGATTAATAGAAGGACCACTACAGAACCCGTCACAGCGGTACCAATATAATTCGAATGTATACCTTACACCAGGTACTATTGTATTTGTATATTATTTTGTTTTTAAAAAATACAAAATAATTCGAAATTAAATTTCAATTATTCAAATTACTATTTCAAACGAGTAAAATGCGAGAGAAGGAATGGTCAACTTCAGCAGGCCAATATTTCCGAAAAAGAATCTGTTGCTTAAAGTAACTACACTCAAGACTAAAATATCTCCCATGGCTCTTTTTCTTCCAAAAACTTTTATCATCCCTGCTCCCATTTGATTAACTGACATCGGAAGCTCCATCGGTGGAAGGAATATCTATTTTAATGCAGTTTTGGGGTGGGTAGACAGTAGTGTAAACACATGAGATTTAATGATTTAACATATACTCTCACCTGGGACTCTTCAAGATTCAACATAAGAAAGAATAACAAAAGAAAAAAAGAAAACTAACATTAAACATACAGAATACTAAGAAAGGAAATAAGATACATTAAATGAAATACCAAATTCATGATACTCAATGTAAACATTTAACTGGAATTCGAAAAAAAAGATAAATCAAATACATATTTTTGAATAAATTCTGTCAAAAAGCCAGTCAAATATTTAAATGTGAATGTAAATACAAGTAATTTTTTCAAAAGTTATTTATAAAAGAGAAAGGTGAACAACTACTTTTAAGCTGACGTAATTTTTTATTATATGTAATAGCAGAATTTTGAAGAACCGCTATTTGCCGAACGCTAGTCTAAACGAAATACTCAGTTTTGTGCTTATTTGTTACCTTTAACGCGTAATGATATCACAAATAAAACAAAATAATCACTATTTTCCTTTTTTTTTAAATAAGACAGTGAAAATTCTGTCAAGATAAGCACACCACCTAAATCGCGTCGTCGGCCGCCTATATGCAGCTACAACAAATCGCACGCTATACATTTTTTAATTTTTTAGGAGCTCTCTCAGCTCTTTGCAGATTATTTGTCGTACCAGGAACAAGAATCTTCGCTACAATGTGATGCAAAAACACCTTCTCTCTCTATGCAAAACGATCAGTTATTTGTGTTTCCCTACACCATCGATAGAGGTGCTCTCCTTTATACAAAGAAACATGTTTCCTAAGGCTGTAGACTTCTGTACTCTTTGCAGAGGTTTATACTGAAGAGCGATTCAAGGTGTCTGCTGATCTGGAGGGAACAACGCATCAGATACTACAAGGTTGAAAGACTCTACAGAAATGGTGAAATCGTGGTTTGAACAGAGCTCGCTTTGGTCACGCTGACCTGCATGTGATCTATGGAGGAATTCTGACTGGAGTGAGATATCGGTTTGAGATCCTTGATTGATATATTCACCCATGTATCACTGCTATTGGTAATGAATTCATTCTGATGGATTATAATGCGCCAAATCACCGTGCTGTGATTGTTGAGGACTATCTTCAGGATCATAGTTTGAAATGCATGAATCTAATAGAATATATTTGGAGCTATCTTGGTAGACATGTTGGTGTTTTGTCCGACTCCAAGGGTTTCTCCATATTTGATCCTCCCTACCCATCTCGGTATACAATAATTTAACTGGTAGCATCGAAATATCTATGCCACTATGATATTGAGCACCCCACGTTTTTAACCCAATTACATTAATTTTCTCGTTAATCCTTTTATTCTTATATTAAGAATTATTTTTTTTTACTTTTTAGTTCGATTCACTATAAAAGCGTGTCTTTTAGTTTTTTTAAACTAATTTATTTTTCATTTTTGAAATCAATCTACAATAAGAGCGTGTTTTTTTAGTTTTTTAAACCATCATCTATTCATTGATGAATTTATCATTAACTTTGATACTTGGAGCCGCAATAATGGAATTAGATTTGCTGTTCAAATTAGCTTACGCGAATTAAGGTGAACTTTGCGAAACGAAGCTGTCCATAAAGTTTTAAATTCTTTCTAAGAGCATGATTTTTAAGTTAATGCTTTCAAACTTCACACATCGATAACAAACAAGGGTAATTTTTTATCAAAAATTATAAGCAAAGAGTTGTATAAAATGATTTCTCGAAAAAAGCTTATTAGACGAAAAAAACAAACTTTTTTAAAATTTGTAATTTTTAAGCAAATTTTTCAATTTTTGCACATATTACGAATAATTAGGTTTGATACCAGGAAAAAAAAGTTTCGGGTGGTTATTTTTTTAAATAACGAAGTTATTAAATGTTTAGTAAGAATCTTGAGAATTTTTTGAAAAATTGTAAAAAAAAAAAGTTTTTGGTATTTCTTTTTTAAACCACTGATTCTAAGAGAGCAAGGTATGAACTTTTGTAGTACAAAATTTTGATTCATTACAATGATAAGAAATTCATTCAGAACGATTGAAAAATTCTTTTCATAAAAACGCATCAATATTGACTCATTTTAGAAAAAAATAGAGAAAATGAAAAATATCGTTACTTTGTAAAAAAAATTATATCGTATCGTGGCGAAATAAAAGATCTTTCCGATTCAGGAATTATTATATTTTTTTTTGTCTGATTTTGATAAGGAAAATAGGATTGTAGTTTTAAAAACAACGAAAATAGTTTTAAAAACGACGAAAATTTTTTCCCCTTCGGGTTTTTCAGTGTGCTTGCGGAATAAAACTGCATACAGGGGCAAACTATTCGTACATTTTAATGTGTTTCATTAATATCTTTTTAACTAATTGCTATATGGAAACAAAAAAATTTTTAATTATTGTATTATCATCGGTCCTTGATAAGTGTGCAAAATTTTGAATTAATCTGACCTTTGTAAGTAGGTAAAAATCGGGTTGCAAGATTCTACCTGAACAAATTACTTAGCAAGTTAAATAAAAGCTTGTAAAAACGGGAAATTTTTATCTATTACACCCCATAACCCCTAATCCCCGCTACCCCTGTAGGAAGTCAATTTCCTCAAAACCTGTTTTTGGTGAATCTTTTACTTAATAAATAAACATGCTTACCAAATTTCAAGTTTGTATTGCTAATTGTTGAAAAACAGAGATTTTTTAAGAAATTACAGCTCTTCCCCCAGTGCCGATTTAAGCACATTTCGGGCCCTGCGAGCAGATCTACAGCCCCCTTGGCACTGGAGAAGTGAAATTTATAACCATAAAATCTGGTTAAGTCCAGCTTATCCGGGCCCTTCTAGACCCCTCCGGGTCCAATGGATAAACCGGCACTGGAACCTCTTAGGGAGTTAAAACAGATTTTGCGACATTAGTGGATCTCTACTCAATGAACGAAACGTGTTTAAAAAATCTCAAGTGGGCGGTCTTCAAACTTTGTCCTCTCATGGAACCCTTACAACTATTAAGTGTTTCCGGGAGACCCCATCCAGGCACGCACAGGCCTTAAAGCCGTATCACACGTAAGCGTTTAGAGCAATTTTTCGTCCAATTCATGTAACTTTTACTCAGTTACCATAGTAACGGCTTTGGAACAACTTTTTACTAGTGAGCTCAAAAGTTGTTTTAAATAAAAATTGCTTGAAATTCCAGCCAATAGGGTTCTTCGGCGCCCCACGTCATAAACAAGACGGCGGTGTCGATTTCGTCAAACGCATCAGATATGGCGTATAATATTTTAATGGTGTATAATATTTTAATGGCGTATAATATTTTAAATAAAATGGTGCTCCATTTCTGTTTACGCCCGTCAACAAAAGCGTGAGCGAAATAAAAGAAATCATTTTGGTTGTTCGTTTGCCGAGCAGAAAAATCCGCGATTAATTTTTTAATGTGGAGATAGAGCGCGGCTGACGTCAGAGTATGTCGTTTTGTTTACGGCAACCCTTCACACTCAGATAGGACGAAAAATGGGTTTAAAAAGTTGCACCCAAAATGTACGTGTGATACGGCCTTTAGAAAAATATGTCTTCAAATAGTATTTAAAGTAAATTAAAATTTTATAGAAACTTTAAGTAAAGCCAGTTAAATAAAAATATCGCATTTTTTTGTAAACTTTTTAAAACGTTATATTTATGTAGCTTACTCATGAATGGCATTAATTCGTGCTCCAGGTGTCAACTACCCTTGCATTATATTTAGTAACTAGAACACGTGTTTGCATTTTTTTTACTCCAACTGTCCAAGTCTGGTCTATTGAAGCCAACTGCAGTCGCATTTCGTATCCTGCGTCCATTTGTTTCCATGTTTTGTTTTCGGTGAGAAATTTGACGGTGAGAAATATTTTTAATTTAAATGCATTGTTCGGAATGACATTAAAATATTAGTGAGAAGCTTCTGTGGGAGCTTAAATTTAGAATTTAACCTCGAATCTGTTCACTGTGATGGACGAGTCTACTCGGCATGCATAGAAAGTAGTGAAATTGAAATTTCTTAGAACAAAACATATTCTCAAATTTCAAGACGTTTAGAATATTTCGAGGCCAGGTCGGAGTAAAACAAATAAATAGAAAACACCCAAAATTTAGGATGAACTTACGTGTCCCCTGTAGCGTATTGGATACGAAACTCACAGTCAGGCTAGAGATATAAATATATACAATTTATTTACAAGCACATCTCAAAAAACCATCTTACATCCAGACCACGTTTTTACCTTCTGCTTCTAGCCCGGAACGCTAAAAAAAACCGGTCTTCTCACTTGTCCCTCTCTAGAGGAGTCTATTTTCGGAACGTTAGGGGAAAGGCATTTTGAGCAGCCCTTCTCCCCTACACTTTCAGGCAGTGCACCATCCGCTCTCCGATTAAGACATCATGTCATAATAATAATCGTTACACCCCGTATCCACCGGCTGAAACAAAGTGTAAATTCTCCTTCCGGATTTATTCATCGGCGAAGATAATGTTTTTTAGAAGTTAGAGCCTAAAAGGGGCAAAGGCAGAAGTCGGGAAAAAAAGGGTTCCTTCAGGTAGGGCCTGCCTTGCTCGAAATGCCGGACGCCGACCAGGCGCTAAGCCCATCGACCCAGCTATCGAGTGGTGCAAATGCCAATTGTTTGATGTTAAACCTCCTGCTGACCAATGACACAGTGCCTGAAGAATAGTTCTATTGGGATGCTTTCTGGTAAGAGATGCACAACTTTCTTCGTGTCAAGAAGGAACTAAATCAATGTGTGTTTAGGTCTCAGTCCGGGAATTTCGAAGGTCTCTAGAATTCAGGAGGAATTTAAATACTT
>BMAV01016222.1:145222-157777 GCA_019973955.1 Trichonephila inaurata madagascariensis | reverse complement strand
TTTTGTTAAATTCAAAAATCCAAGAGTACTCTGGAAAATCACATTTTCAAATTTCAAATTTGAATTTTAATGCGTGATTTATTTTTTCCCAATTGTCTTAGCAAGCAGGAGGAACTTTATAAAGAGTTTTATTATACAATTTTTCCCTACGAGAGAGATAGAATTGTGTTTCCTTCCAAAGTTTTAACTTAATGTTAAAACTTTTGTTAAATTCAAAAATCCAAGAGTACTCTGGAAAAAATCACATTTTAAAATTTCAAATTTGAATTTTGAAAAAACTTAAGTTAATCGGCCCATTATTATATTTGATTAATTTACACGTTTCCATCTAATTTTATTTTGCATCCGAATTCTTTCTAAATATGCTTCAAAAATCTTCTCGACATTTTATTTGACTCTCTCCACTGATTTGTCCGTATTCAACTTTTCGGTTTGCTATGAAAATCGCGAATCCCAACACTTGATCAAAGAGTGTAAAATTTTGGCCAAAATTCCACACAGTAATATCCCCTACTTATGTGATAGGTGGGAGTGAGGGGTAACCACTTAAGTTGAATGCGTGTAAATCGGGGTATAATTTTACATTAATTTTTATTTTTAGTTGGGGCCGGAGGCGAAGTTAAAATAATAACTTAAAAAATAATATTTAATAAAATTTTACGCAATGCAAAATCACAAACTGAAGTTATTTTGATGTAGAAGAAGGTTTCATAAAATCTAACAAAAGTAGTCTCAAACATTTTTTCTCCCGCAAAATTTCCCAGTAGCGCACTGAAAATTATTTTCATTCCTTGTTTTGTTGAAATAATACACTCTTCATTGGAGTCCATATTTCCTATAATTTGTAACACCCTTTTTTCCAATTAAACTTCTGTCATTCGATTTTCTGATTGAAAGTGGTGTAAAGACTCTTCAGTGTCTTGCTCTTACATTTCCATGAGCTCATCCATGTTCCTTTCCTGATTGTGGGAGGGCAGAAGCGTCATTAGTATCCACTTCTAAATTGATTTGCCTGGCACACTTCATAATGATCTTACCCCTGAAGTCACTTCCTCATCATCTTGTCTACTTAAAGCTGTGGGAGGTCCAAGACTTTCCATGATAAATCTGATTGATTATTATCAAAAATGATATTCCAGAACAAGTAATCTATAAAAGGAACACTTGGAGTGATTTTAAGAAAGCAACGACCCTATGTGAATAAGCGCACGAAATCCGAATAGATTAACTTTAATCAATCCTATCATGAATTCTAGATTCGCTAATTTAGTAGCTAAAATCCGTACTTTAATCACGATGCGTAATTCTAATTCTTACCATAGTAACACTGCGTTCAACTGCTCCGCTTCTACTGATCTACGATTATTAAATTCTATCCTTATATACACTAATTAATTTACATCTTATGGTTTCTCCTTTAGAGGGATGGCTGTGAAATAAACACGATTGCTGTCCCAAAGATTCCCCAAGAGGATTAGTTGTTGAAAGTCGCGTAGAGCCCCATCAAACTTTCATCAAGCTCTGGCACCGATTCTGTCTGAGCTTAAGTGATGACGAAAAAAAGAACACATTACTTGCATTAAGACACATTTAATATTTTCATCTAATATATATCTCGAGATCACTTGATTCCTTTTAATACATTAATAATAACATATTATCGCTTTAAAATTTTTCTTAAGGATGTATGTACCCATTTTAAGTTTCTCCAAACCTATTTATTCTTCACTTTATTTTCTGATATACATTGAAAAAATTGAGAAATTAATACTCACCAAGTTTTCATCATTACCTCATCTACAGGTGTTTTATAAAGGAGGAAATTCAGTCTTTGGGTAGTGACCCTTTCTTGTCTCATTCATTTTCAGAACATTACATTAATGGATTGGAAAATTTTGTCAAATATATTACGATTGAATTCTTATCTGTACAAACAATAAGCGCAGTTTTTATATATTGTATGCACACACAAAAAGTATACCTGTTCTTCACACGGGTGGATTAATAAATATCACAATTGAGATCGAAAAAAAGTTTAATGTCAAAAATTTAATTAATTTTGAATAATTTAAAGCAAGTTGCACAAATTAAAGATAAATAAATAAATTTGAGTATAACTTGGTATTTCCCAGGTTCATTTGTCTCATTCAATATATAAATATTATATAAAAAAATTACATATTTTTCTCTTTTTCGTGCCACCATTGGAGACCATTTCAGAAAAACTTATTTTTAGTGGATCTCTAAGCAACAAAAGAAACATGCTTGCTGAATTTCAAGTCTGTCTAATAATTCCGGAGATTTCATGAAGAGTATGCTCGTGTCCCTTGGGAATCTATTTCTATAAAACCCGTTAACTGATCTGAGACATTCCTGCCAGATTTTAAGAGTCTGTAGGTCTAATAATTCGAAAATATGAATTTTTAACTTCTAACGACCCTACAATTTTCCTTCTCGTTCCTTGGGAGTCCATTTACCCAAACCCGTTCTTAAAAGGAGATATCTACCCAACAAAGAAACATGTCGGCCAAATTTTCATAGTTCCGGAGATACCATGATGATTGAGTCGTTTTTTCCTTGTATATATGTGTGTGGAAGAGACAGAGAGAAAGAGATCGTTACAAAAATGTAGTATTATTAGTATATAGTAGTAGTACAAATTAGACACAGTAAGATAATTTTATAATATTATTTCTAGTGAAGGTAATTGTGCAAAATTTGGTAAATGGATGACAGAAGGTAGAATCCCTGCTGTTCCATACCCCTGTGGCATGATACGTTGAAAGAACAATCCAAGAATTGGCCCTCTCTTAGCATTCCTTATAAGAACTGAAACTCTGCTCAGATAGGCTATAAGTTATTGATCGGAAGCTCGAAAGAGAGAATAGAATAAGTGTTTCCTCGTAGCTTTTGATAGGCACGAGGTCAAGCACTATTGTGTTGCGAAATCCTTTTGTCTTGTCACTGCTCAAATTCCAACCGTTTCTTCTTTAATAGTTGACTGAAACGCATCAATTATAGTCGGTACGATCTCTCGTGATGGTTTCATTTGGCTTTAGCAGCTACATCTCTAACCCAATACACAGTATCTATGAATATTTGGTATCGCCATTGATATTACCACATGATTTTTTTGATTGTCGTAACAAATCCCCTTTTCATCATCAATAACAATTTGACACAAACGTGCTTCAGAGCAGCTACTCTCAATCTCCTGTTCTTGCCTCTTGGTTTTATTCGAATGGTACGCAACATTCTTGCATTTGAACCCTTCCTATGGTTTGGAGGTGCTATGAAATTACTCATCCCGAAAATTCAGAAAATTCTCCTTGCACTTCATTCCATAATGCCTCCAATTCTGCGTCTTCATGCGTTTTTAGCTTTCAAATCTCGTTCCTTGTCTTTCGGGTCCAATTCTTCACTTTTGAACCGTTTCAAATCACACTTTGAAATGCATAGAGCAGCCTTCGGTAGTCTATGGTACGCATGCAAGATTTAGCACACATTGTACAATGTTCAATGGCACACATTACACCATTCTAAACATTAAATCACCCTATCTCTCTTCACTGCACCTCTCGTGGTCGAGGTAGTGTAGTGGTCAAAGTAGCTGGCATGTCACGAGTTCGAGCCCAGTGACACTAAAGACCTGCCGTGTAGGGGAGCGATGCACGTTAAATCTGTTGAGAGCTCAAATGTCATCACGTTGGTGTGGTAGTTAGGAGAGGGGGTGCCAGCCGAGGTCCGTCACCAAAAGTCCTCGTGTAGCTGAACAGTGCGACGTTGATATTCACTTACTCGTGTTTTTTCTCCTTTCGTTCGGCTTGTCGTGCTGATACATGAGTGCCGAGTATGATTTCATTCGAAAGTAGAACTTAGTTTGATGCAATTCGTGTGATATAGGTTACTTTTAACTTAACGACACGTTCTTAGTTTTATTGGCCACTAAAAAAAGAAACCTAGATATTCGAAGTTTTCAAAACTCTTGGTATAACGTGTATATGAATTCATACTACAAAAAGAAGCGTCCCTCGTGAAGTGCACAAAAACATCAGTCCACAATTAAGAATTCCGATTAAAGTTATAAAAAGATCCGTTACTGGTTATAAAAACAGGCTGCATTTTTTTGTCAAACAATTGAAACTGAAAGTGAATATTTGTCAAACCGAATGTAGTTTCGTAATTGCCAACTTTTCATTGTGTGATGTAGATTTTTTGTTTATTTTTATGTTAATTAATATATAATGAAATTCTAAATCTGTTTTCTTGACCTCTCTTCACTAATCCTGCTTTCATTGCCGCGGGAATCGAGTTGTTTAAAACATGTCCGACTGTAGTGCATCCTGAATTGCATTGGTTTGGCACACCTCAGTTGTCGATAGAGCAATCACCTTCTCAAAGACCTTCATCTCGTTTTTCTTCAAATGGAAAAGTTAACTTCCAACAAATTACGTTTCGTTGGTGTGAAAGTCATTTGAAGAAAAAAATCTATGTGACAAGACACTGAAAATTGAAGCCTTAACATAGAGGGGATTTAATGCTAGTAGCACTTTGTCTTGTAAAATCTTTTGTACTCTTATATGTACACCGTAGAGCCCAAACATTATGAATATTCTCATATTTTTCAATAAACTCGTCTGGAAGAGACGTGGAGAGCACATTATTAAGAGCCTTTAACTGTTTCTGGAGGAAATTTTTGCACTTTTGTAAGGGATGGGAAAGACTGCTGATTTGAACGATGACACATTCTAAGGGCCCACTCAAAATGAATACCTCCGAAACAGCATGACTGGTAGGTTGTTTGTATTCTGCTGTTTTTAGTATACATGAAAAGTGGACAAAATACTCTGAAAATAGCTCCAAGCTGTTGCATGTCCTCACACCATCAAAGAAAAAGGACGTCGGGATACTGAAACGGTGTACATTCTATTATTTGTTGTGTTGTTATTTGGAATATTGAGCAACAAAGATTGTTATTTTTTTAAAAAAGTTTCTTTCCTTAGTATTCTATTAATTTCATAAATATCATAGTATTTCGCTTAGTTAAAATATTATGAACATTATAACAATAAGAAAATCCATTGATTGCTATTAATCCCTTGGCCGGGTTATTTATCCACACACTTGGATATATTTAAAAATACTGTACTTCTCCGGCTAGCCATTTCTTCTCGACTACTCAGTAAACGCCATCATTGTGAATTTTGGGTCAGAGAGTGGGTCTGACATTTGAGCTAGATCTGTGCCCTTCCACATCCCTCCAACGTGGGGGTTTTGAGTCGCCTCAAATATGACGTTACAATTCATCATTATATGTTATAGAAATCATAGTTTAGACACACGTCTTGACTTTTCAAATGGTATTCTGTCCCTTTCTATGTCATTGCATTAAATGAGAAAGCTCTGTTTTCTTCTTTTTCTGGTGCGGAGCAGCTGGCACTCTTTTGAAAACTTTCGTGCATTGGAACTCATTAAGGACAATAATCAGTCAAAATGAATTTTTCAATTTTTGTTCACTGTTTTTGCTCCTAATGCAGCATAAATTTTTACTCGAGTTCAATTGAATATATCTTAGCACTGTTCAAGTTATAGTCAAAAATCGTTAAAAGTATTAATTTCAAGACAAAAGAAACTACAGTAAAAATCGTTTAACATGAAACAGAGGGGACTGAAATATTTTTTCGTGTTAAAAGAATATCGTGCTAAGCGATATAGAAAAAAAATTACCAAAAAAGTTTAACAAAATTGAGATTATTAGAGTACATTTTATTTACATATATATGTATATTGCATATCTTTATATATATAAATCTTCTGTGCGTGTGTATGTGACTAAACTCCTCCTAAACGGCTGAACCGATTTCGATGAAATTTTTGTTGTGGGTTCAAATGGATTCGAAAATGGCTTAGGTTCACAATTCAGTCCGATATCGCAATTAGTTAAAAAGATATTAATTAAAAACCTTAAAACGCATAATTGTTTTATCCCTGTGTGCTGTTTATTCTGCTAATGCGTGGCAAGGGAAAAAAAAGAAATAAGAGGGGAGAATTTTCCGATATTTTCACCGTTTTTAAAATTACAATCTAATTTTCTATCAAAATTAGACAAAATGTAATTACAGAATCGGAAAGATTAATTTCACCATGATACGGTATATATCTTTATATATATAATTCTTCTGTGCGTGTGTATGTGACTGAACTCTTCCTAAACGGCAGGACCAATTTGGATGATATTTTTTGTGGGGGTTCAAGTGGATTCTAGAAGTTAAAAATACGCCAACATTATGTAAGGGCGTGCGATTGTTCATAAAAAAAATCATGGGCAATATTCTTGAGGCCCTTATTTTGAGCGGCAAACTTCAAGGTGAAGTTGTACTTCTATCACAGATCCCAATGATTCTTTCAGACTCACCTACCCATTCAAAAGTTTGCAATTTCCAATTCGCTTGGCATTTACTATGACCATTAATAAGTCACAAGGTCAAACAATGACAATTTGTGGCTTAGATTTAGAAAACCTTTGCTTTTCGCACGGCCAATTATATGTTGTATGTCCGAGGTTTGACTAACCATCGCATTTGTTTGCTTATACTCCTTAAGGATTAACCAAAAACATTGTACATTCAATGGCATTACGATAAATTTATTTTTTGTGCATTAAAAAAAATATATCTGTTATGCAAACAGCTCGAGTTTTATCTTTTTTACCCTTTAATCAAAACAAGTTTAAGTTTCTATTCAGAATAGCTTCTACATTCAACTTAGTTTATAGTAAATACATACTCACACGTAATCGATAGGTCAAATTGTGGTAACTGTACATATGATGATGTCAGGTATTGTAATAACTTTCTTTATAAAAAATTTCATCAAAAGGGTCCAGATTGTTACAACTTATTCAAAAAAAGTTTGTAATTTTCGGGTTTAAGACGTGTGTACAGGACAACGTCTGTCGGGACCGCTAGTATTTAATAAAAATCAATGAAACAAAAACATTCACAATGAAATTTTAAAAGTTTTTAAAAAAGCATTCATTAAATTTTAGGAAAATAATCTGATATTTTTCTTTGCTTTGCCTTTTTTTAGCATCAAATTGTCAATAAATAATTCGATGTCGGGCATTTTATTATTCATTTCAATATTAGAGTTTGCGTGGAAATAACTTTGCATACCTTTCATCATTTCGGATGAAATGGGGTCATTTTCAGCATCAATGATATTTCTTGTGATCTTGAATAAACTCCAAAATATCCTTGTTTGTCATAATTGGGGCTATATACTCATTATCATCATCTACTGCAATGAATTCATCGTAGGATGAACCTGCGTGGCTGATGTTTTTATTGATTCCCAGAAGAGAGAAATCTTTTCATATTAAGCTATTTTTTTTTCGTTTCGTGCTAAGAGAGAAAAAAATTCCTGAAAGTACATAGTAGTTTATCGGACCGTTGTATTATTTCGTACTAACCGATATTTCGTCTTCGCTTATATATATATATATATATATATATATAAAAATTCAGTGTATTTATGTTAAGCTTTGCACACATATGAAGGAGGGAAGGTTCGATCTGAGTACCTTCCGTTCCGTACGCAAGTACTTTATCGACCACGCCAAAGCGATCGTCTTCGCGTGATGTTTTCGTACTAGTTTTATATAGATATCCCATCGCCACCCACCCATGCCAGTGATTCGGCGAATAGGCGAACGAACGATGCCATATTCGTGGCGAGCATGTCACTTTTGTGGATTGCGTCATTCGTGCGTGACGGCTTGAGAATTGCGTCATTTGTGGGAGATGGCTTAATTGCGTCATTTGTGTGTAAGACGGCTTTTGAGAAGTAACGGCTGATTTGCGTCAATGTTTGACGGCTTGGTTGCTTTTTCGGTGGATAGGTGGTGCCACGACTGCGGCCCTTTGCACGGTCAGGGTTACCAATGAAGGAGGTAAGGTTCAATTTGAGTACCTTCCGTTCCTTACGCAAGTACTTTATAGACCACGCCAAAACGCGTGATGTTTTGGTACTAGTTTTATATATATATCCCATCGCCACACATATAATACTTTACAAATAAATATTTACCGAAATTGAGACTTTTCAAAAAACAATTTACTGGTTAAGACTACACAAACTTTCATAATCTGCATAGGGTTTTAAGAAAAGCCCCCATAAAATAATAGCAATGCACATAATAACACGAATTTCTGACTTCACGATCACTCAAGTGGCCACGGTGGCGAAGTGGTTATTGTCACGAACTTGTAGCCGGAGAGTCGCGGGTTCGAGTCCTGGTTCTACTGAAGACTCCCCGTGTAGAGAGAACCGTTGCACGTTAAATATATCGAGGCTTCCGTTGGTGTGGTAGTTAGGCGAGGGAGGATTAGTTCTAATGTTGTCCTCGTCTGTTGACCGAGGTTAGTCTCCAATAGTCTTTGTGTTGTTTTACAGTGTGACGTTAATATAACTCTCACTTCCTCACGACTAGGGTTTCTTTCCCGGAAACTCGGGAAGGTAGCTAGTTGTGACTTGACTGTGGATTTCGACCTCCAAAACAAAATCTAGCACTGTTGCTAGATGCGATCGTCCTTGGAAGGAGATAGGTCCGTTTTAACCCCCAACAGTTGGGTAAGTGTGTAATAAGAGAAACAGTAACACTCACGCAGGTAGTTTGTCGTAGGAATTTATTTGTCCTTATGAGTTCCTGTATGTTTGTCTCGATCTTCTCGTTAACTAAAAATATTTAGTTTTAAAAGAACATTTCGAGGTCTACCAACGCGATTATTCTTATATCTGGATTTTTGTTGATAACGTAAGATACTTAAAACTGTTTTTTATTTAAGTCCTTTTTAAAATTTTCCCCCCTATACTTGTCTTCATTATAAATTACTCTCTATAACAAAAAAAAACAAAAAACGACGCACTTAGAACGAGTTGTCCGATAGATAAAAATTGGTGGGTCGAAAGATTATGTATAGAATAGAAAGTGATTAAAATTTCAGAAAAATTTAATGATTTTTTTCAGAGTCACAAAGTAATGAGCTCAGTAAGGTGTTGACCCATTTCTAGCCCGGATGCAAGCTGTCACAAGACATGCCATAGAGTGACAAAGTATTTCTTGCCAAATAAGCTCCGATTCTCGGGCCAGGTCATCAGCATTCCTTGGTAGATACATTCGCCTTCCCATCATATCCCAGATAGGCTCGATTGGAGAGAAATCTGGCGATCTGCCTGGTCAAGGAAGTGCTTGACAAGCTGTAAGAGAGTTCATAGCAACACATGCCGTATGTGGTCTTTCTAAAAAATAAGGCCAGGGTACTGTGATATGGTCCCCCTTTAGTGACCATATCCTTGATTGTCAGCGTGAGCTAGAGGAGTGGGATTTTCCAAATAATAATCAAACATTTTAAATTCTTAATATGACTTTATTAAGAATAGAATTTAAACGTCTAACAATTTAGATAAATTTACATAAATGAGAATCTAGAATGAACGAACACACAAAAATAGTTAAACCGAATCGCGTAATTTAGACCACTTTCTCTAAATAATTATATCATCCGTCTATTCTCACTTCTAATAATATTACAAGTCCTAATAATAAATAATCAGTCCTACCTTATTCCAAACTTAACTTCAATCTTTAAATGGAAACGTCTGGGCGCGTGTGCAATGGTATGCACCTTGTAGTAATGATTAGGTTTCTAGGTAACTTTACGATAGGCTGTCAATTCACGCTTGTATCTCCTCCAAACATAACATTCATCAAATTGCCATCCATTTTACTGAAACTTCTGTTCTTTTAAAAGCTATCTTATTTGCATTTCTTATTCGCATTTCGCTTCCACGTTTTGGTTGGAAAAGAGTTGCCATTAATCTTGGCCGTCAAAGAACCCAGAGGTTATGTTAAAGAAAAGACGCGTGAGCTCGTCACAGTACTGCAAAAGGAATGGTAGCAAAACAATTCTCAGAATGTCATCGACATACTGCTGTTCTACAAGTTGCCTCTAATGTCGACCAAAAGAGTTCAGCTGTCAAAAGCAAAGGCACTTCAGACCATAACTTATGGTTGAGGGCCTGTGTGACGTGCGATAGGGAAAGCAGGATTGGCATGCTGCCCTGGGCGTCTTCAAACACATCTTCGATGATCATCAGGACACAGTTGGAAGTGGGATTCGTCGCTGAACATTATACGTCCCCAGTCATCATGATTCCAACCTGATTGAGACAAGCTCCACAGTAATCTGTCTCGACAGTGTGCAGGTGTGAGGGGCAGTTGGCGCAGCAGTCGGTAAGAGCGTACATTTCGCTCTATCAGCCGTCTGTGAATGGTCATGGTGGACACTTGTGTGGGTCACACGTCTGATGGTTGATAAAGATGAATCAGGCGTTTTGACAGCTGATATGACAATCAATCTGTCGTCCCTATCTGACGGGACCCAAAGTCAACTGCTACCATCATGACGCTGAAATCTGCCATTGTCCACCCATTCCTGCCAGCATCATCTAATGGCCGCATCGCTTCGACCCATATAACGAGCGATTCTCCTATTTGCCCAGCCTGCCTTTTTCACAATCCAATGATACGACCACTTTCAAACTCTGACAGACGCTCGTAATGAACTCGAATCCTCCAGCGAGTCATTTGTTGAAAGGTATCCTAAATCGCAATGCAACAGAAATTTTGACCATCAGATTGAGAATCGCTTCTTATAAACACCTGCTGAGTGCGCAGTTCCGATGCGCTGTAGCTCCCGCTATTCATTCATCGGGCACCAAATTTTAATCATTTGCATGTTCGGTGCAAATGTCTGCAAACGAAATTTTAGTACAATCCGGCAACTCCTTCTTGGTGCGTCGTTTTTTTTTATTTTTTTTTGTTTTTTTTTATAGAGTGTATTTAATTGAATCACAGTAGTTTGAGGTAAAGAGTTTTTGAAATAATTTCGCAACTTTTCTTATTTGTTATTTTTCTTAACCAAACTGTTGTGTGAGATTCTTACATTAATATTAAAGTTATTTTTATGTAACAAAAATATAGCAGTTTCATAAACAGGAAATCAGAGTTACTCATATAAAATCTCTTAAATACAAGAATTAATATTTTTAATGTAATTTTTTGCTCCAGCATCAAATAAATTTGTAAGTATTTCTATATATATTAATTTTTATCGCTTAGTAGCAACATTGCCACCCATCCTATATAGGGGTTAGTGACACTGACTGCGGTGCCGTAGGGCCTGGGTTCGAATCCTAGATAAGGCATGGATGTTTGTATTTTTTTATACCCTTTATGACTTTAAATTCCTTTGTAATGTATGCTTCATGCTTACTTCTGTAAGCCCCCATGTGATACTTTGGGGTGCACAGGGATTTATAAATGTTCTCAATAAAGAAAAAAAATAACAATATTCGAAAATAATTGATTAAGGATGGATTTAAAATATAATTGAAAATTAATCCTTAAACTGGAAAGCAAATTCCTCTGACACATCAGCTGAAACTGAGAGATCATTTTCTGCAGCAAGGTTGTCATAATAAAGCTAACAACTAGGCTGAGCGATAAAAGCGTAGATTGCTTATGTTTTCTCAAATCGCACTTTAAAAAGGAATCATTAACATATTTAAAAAATTTAGTTTTAGCTGCATGTATAAATGAGTATAAACTTCGAAATATATATGTATCCTTACTTTATATAATTATAAATGGATTTTTCAATTAAAAATAATTTGTTTTTAAATTTTTCAAAATTTTTAACAATTTTCGAGAATTCTGGGAATGACTATTATGTTCCCGGGATTTCCCTGAAATTTCCGGGAATGGAATTAACCGGGAAATCAGAAACCTTACTCACAACTACTCAAGGTTTTTTTAAAAATATTCCTTAAACTTATTTTAGTCAATTTTCATGATATAGAGATAGGAAAAATTGCTGCTTGAACTCTCAATGAGCTGGATAATGTCGACCGCGTTTCGAAATTCGTTCCCCGTAGGTGTTGTATTGCTCCGAGTGTTACTTTGGAGGAGTTCTCATCGATCCGACAAGAATGAAGTGACCCACGTATATTCATCTCGCTCTACCTACTTGCACAGCGGCTTGTAAACTTCACCCATGCCTATGAGACCATTTTCTTACACCATGATGCGCTCATTCTGTGGAGACCATGAACATTACAGTCATTGAGTGTTTGGCGGCGAAAACAGGAGCGAGCGTTTTCTCGTGAGATAACTGAAGCATTGGGAAAGGTTTTAAAAAAAAATTGAGCTTGAAGACAAAAAAAGAATAGAGTTCATTTCTTCTGGTCCAGTTTCGCCTGCGCTTTGTTAAGAGTCATCGTGCAGAGAGAAAAGCAATGAAGTTGTTAGGATGAGCGCTCGTGCGGTGGAAAATTGAATTCACCTCCCAGTGGGAGCTCCTCTCAAGGAACATATCCTTTGGGAGTGGAGTCACTCTTGACCAAACATTAACTCTGCTTCTAATGCGTTCTATTTTAAACAGGGTTGTAATAATTTTCGGGTCCAAAAAAATCCAGCTGTACTGAATTTTTTTT
>BMAV01016222.1:121492-144363 GCA_019973955.1 Trichonephila inaurata madagascariensis | reverse complement strand
CGTGGTCCGTCGCCAAAAGCCCTCGTGTAGCTGAACAGTGCGACGTTTATATTCAATCAATCAATCAACTCCTACCACACAAATGAGGGGACATTGAACTGAACGTTTTATTTCTAATAATTAATTAAACATTTTTTAATGATGTATGCTTACGATTTTATGGTCCTTTTCTTTTTCTGGTGAAATAGTTTCTTCTCTTTGATGCTTCTCGGAATTTGCTTTCGTTTTCCAGCTTTCGCTTGAACACTTAACAAAAGTCAACTAGCATACTGACGTCCTATCTCCTTTGATAGCGTCTCTTGATGTCACAGACATCCCCAAAAAAATTCACCCCAAGTTTTCAGGAATATATTCAGTATGAATGAATGGAAAATGAACTTTTAAGCTTCTCTTACATCCTTGAGCTGTATACGCAAACAACATGCATTGTACAATGGGTTTGTAATGAAGTCTTTAGTATTCCAAAACTGGTGCATTACGTTTTGAAAGAGTTCCACGTTTCCCTTTCCTTTTCTTCCATTGTTTTTAAATAGAAAGAATCAGATAAGAGTTTTCATATGTCGGGGCCAATACACAAACTTCCCTTTTAAACTTGGCTTCACAGTTGCGAGAACTTGTTCCCAACATTCCGCACTGTCTGAAATATTTTCAGTCTTTTGTCATTGATTTAACAAACTGATTCATATAAGCTCCAATTTAATGTGAAGAAATAGTGATGCAGCTCTTTCTGTGGGAGACATGTTTCCGCGCGTTAATATTTAACTCTCCCAATTTTATTTAAATTAACGTCGCCCTTTGAGGCAACAAGAGTAGCCGCGGTGTCAAGGCAATGGACTCGTGGCCGGTGTGTCATGAGTTGGAGCTCAGGACCGCTGAAGACCCGCCGTGTAGGGGAACGTTAAATTTGTTGAGAGTTGGTGTGGTAGTGAGGAGAGAGGGTTCCAGCCCAGGTGTTGTCCTCGTCCCTTGACCATGGTTCAAAGGGACGAGGTCCGTTGCCAAAAGCCCTCGAGACGTTGAACAGTGAGACTTACTCCCCCTGAGGCAACAAGAAGGCTATTGGTGACTCACAGACCTCGTCGTTTTGAGCCCTCAGGCTGTACAGACTTCGAAGCCGCAAATTGTTTCTATCAATTAGTGAGGAATGAATAAAGTCGCATACTTTAAAGCAGTGGGGGTCTGCAATCCCCGGGCCGTGGATTAAGGCCATATGGACGAGAGCGTGAATTGGACGCGGAGCACATTTTCAGATAGAAAAAATGCCTCAATTTTTATAAAAATTTGTGACATAATAACTCATGCATTTGTTTATAATATAGTGTTTTTAAAATTTCAATATATTCCATAAATAATTAATTTTTCCTTTTAACATGTGAAGGGATAGCTCATTTAGCATTACCGAATAGGAAAAAAATGCAAAACACATTTTATAAAAGAAAAAATGTGATAAAAATGAGTAGTATGATAAAATAAGTGATTCTCTACAGGATAGCCTAGCCAGAATATAATATTAATGTTTATATATCTGAAAAAATATTCCAAATTCGGATCCTATTCTTTAACATTAGCCGAAGATCGGGCCGCTCAAGGAACATTAAATTATTTCTATTTTATTTTCCCCTCGGGTTTGTGAGACTTTTTAAGGAAATCCCTTTATATTCCAAAAGATTTACATTTTTCAGTATAACTGTTTTATTCTGGAAGGATGTTTAAATACAATTAAATTAAAAGGATTAAATCCAAACAATCTAAAATGTAAGAAATCAGCGTTCCCCCGCCAGTGGCAAGATTATAAAACGTTGAGAAGGCCTCTGCGAGAACAAGGATTGCGCTCTGAAGCAATGGTCTCGTAATTTTGAACTAAGGTCAAGATTAGTGAGGATGTTTCTAAGTAAAATATTTACTAAATGATCAAATTCTATTCTAAAAATTTCTATTGAGCGTTACAGCAATCATTCTCCAGAGATAGATATGCTAAGTTAATTTTTTTTTTAGCTTTTTTAATACAAACCTGTTTTCAGAATGAGTTACTAAAAACGTCACTCGCGACCACAGGGTGGAAAATTCCCAGTTGAAATGGAGAACTATTCTATGCAAAAAGAACAACACAGGTAAATGTAATTGAAACTTCTTTTTTTTAAAGGAAGGTTTCCGCGCCTTTAACATTGTTAATTGTTCTTTTTGGTTGCTGTTAAGTAATTCATGCACTTCCAAATGCATAAAATTCTATCTATATATATATCATAGAAATTAATATCATATATAAAAATTCCCTAACTTCATCTTGGTCACCTGTAATGAGAGAGACAGAAAAAAAAAAGAAAATTTTGTTTTTAGGTTGCGGGTATTTATACGGCAGTTACTACATTGAATGAAACCTTCTTTGAGAGGCTATTTGTAGTTCTTTTCTCCAAATAAAGAACTTTGAATTAGCGCTATTTTTAATATTATTGATAATATTTCACATTTAAAATATACTGCGATATTTTTATTACAATTAATAATATTTTTAAATGAAGAATCTTTAAATCTCAAAATTGACTTCTATTGAATTTGTTGAAATCGATAAATATGTGAGCCAACTGTATTTAACATAAGATTGGAAATAAAAAAATCCTGTAGATGGTTTAATTCAGTATTTTAATGAAATACAATATTTCTAATACTCAAAACTATTTGCATTATCTCGAGTGTCACTAAAGGATTGCTAATTAATATTTCATTACTGAATCAAGAAATATTTCCAAGAGTACTTAATTAAACGCTTTTGTGATTAGGAATTTCTAACGCATAATTATATAGCTGTGTTCATGATTAAACGCAGGGGGAAAATGCTCTTTTTTTGTATTGCTCTTATCTTGTCTTCTGTCTCATCCCTGAAACGGAACGCCCAGAAACATCTTTTTTAATTCCATTCTGCCATTTAGATCCCAAATGACTTTGCGGGCCACTTCGAAAAAACATTAGAATCTCGCGGGCCGCACATAAAAATATGTACCTTTATATCAGATTTGGAAACAAAAAAAAAACATTAATTGAATGAAAATTTAAAACAGAATGAATTACTATTATTGTTTTCATTATTTTTCATGTATACCCCTAGACGTAGATAATATAATAATGTTTATATAATATAATAATGCAATGATCAAATAATGTTTAAAATATTACAGTTGCCATTTTCTTGAAAATTACGGTGTTCCTTTTGAATTGATCTTTCGTTACTCATTGTTGAAATTTGATTGGGCTGTCATTCGCAAACGATTAAGTATACATTGTCCTTTATCTTTACCGACCTGTACTTTTTTTAAACTTTAAAAAACATTTCTGACTGCCTCTTGTTTTTTGGGCACTCCCAACAGAAAAGGAGGAGGAGAAACGAAAGTCGCACACACAGAGAATCATGTACCATCCTTAGTAAAGAATATGCATAATGCAATTCGGAATTTATTAAAAAAGTAATTTATTATAGCAAAATCAAATGCAACTGTTTGATAAAATATAAATCTATTTTAATCTAAAGGACATTTCTATTATAAAAAAGGATTTATTTTAAAGCAAGAACAGGTAACAGGCAAATACATTGTAGATTTATATATATATAATGTCAGGTTTGAAAAGTTTAGCTTCAAAATTAAGTAAGTAATAAATAAAAATAGAGCGAACTCTTTACCATCGCGTAAGGATTTGTGGGTAAATAAGCCTATTTAAAGGGGGAGCAAGCACTGACGAAGAAGAATGCATACTCGAAAAGGCTTAGCTGGTGACTCCTGGTCGAATTGGTTGTTAATGTTCTACTCGGTTGCGCGCCAAAGGGCCGCCATGTTGGATTTCATGTGATTGAAGCGAAATAAAGAAGTTACTAAAGAGATGATGCCTTCCTCATTATACCAGTAGGTCTGTGTGGGGCCTGTCATATATATATATATAAATTTCCCCTCAAATAAATTTCAAAATGAAAAAAAACTTTAAAAACCTGATATTTAAAAATTTTTTAAAAAGAGCCCGCGGGCCGCAACTTACGTACTGGCGGGCTGCGTGTTAACCATTTACATGAAACCATTTAATTGGTGCTGTTCTTACATTAGATGCTAAAAAAAAAAAAGCCTATACGCCAAGAGCAGACAGGCTTGCTACTAGATCCTATCGGCGATAGTCTACACAGCAGGTGTTTTTTTAAAAATAAATTACCCTAATAATTCTCCGCAATTACTATCGCAGCTCAATGGGAACTTTTTTAATTAGCATCGCTTATTAAATTCCAAAAATAATTCCGTCATTACGGATGCATTTTATCCTTGTGATCACCAAAATTTGTGAAATTCTGCTCAAAAGTAGCCGGACGAAGTTATTGCGAAGTTATTGGATTTCGATTGTTTTATTTTATCAGACTGTTCCTATTTATTTGAAAAAAAAAAGAACAAAGAACAAAAAGTATTTCACTAGATGGGAAAGTACAAGCAGATCCTATCAAATGAAATCGCTTCTTGGAGTTAATTTGAAATAGCTTTTTGTTTATTAATATAATATCAAAAATTTTTATAAATTATTGGAAGAATTTGTTGGCCTTAAGTAATATAGGAAGAAAAAAAAAAGATAAAAAATAAGATGTTGTCCTGCTTCGAGGTGGATACAACTATCTGAACAGGTAATTGATGGATTTTGATAAGAACCCTATTCCTTGTGTGTGTTCAAATGTTTTAAAATTACCATTTTTCCTTTTGTCTTCCTAGGACTAACGCTGGAAATAAGCGAGTCTTTTGCAATATGAACAGTTTTTGGACTAATGATAAGATACAGCTAAAAGAGAACACTTCAGATAAACAAAATTGTCTTGTGTCACAGGCTGTGTGTGTGTGTGTGTGTTCTGAGGGTATTTAAAAACCAAGTTAGACTCCTTTCTACGAAACATATGAAACCACATCTTTTCAATTTCACATCCCTTTCAAATCTCGCCTCCATAATTTGTATTTTCCGTACTTTGTTCATTCCCAGAAGGAAATCCTTTTCGGGTTAAGCGATTTTCGTTTCGTGTTAAGAGAAAAAAGATACATGAAAATACATAGTTTGTTGGTATCGTTGTTTTATTTTGTGTTAAGCGATATTTCATCCAAAGCGTTTTCGCGTTAAACATATTTCACTTTATGTGGGAACTGTCTCGCTGCGCCACGGCAGTTCCATGTACAACTAGAATTAGCTTGCGAGATCGGGAAATGTAATTCCGCAGAAATACACGTTTGTCTTTTTTTTAAGGTATATAATTAATAATAAACCTATTTTTTTAAAAAAAATAAAGGTGGTTTATTAAGAAATACCAAGACTAATCACACACATTATATATATATATCAGGGTCCGAAAAGTATGTGTACTTTCAAAAATTTTAATTACAAATAAACAACAATATTGACTTGGGGTTTCTAATGTTTCATAAAGAAAATGGCAAAGTTTTCCTTACAATGTTTTACTAAATGATTTCAATGGGCACAATTATTCACGATTTAGTTGCACGAGTAACTTCTGCTAGGACGACCAGATTTTGTTTTTGACATGACGCTTACTGTCGTCATAAATCTTTTACGCCACTTACAAATTGTGGATCTCGAAGGTAAACGTTTATAGGAATTTCGTTCGAAATTTACGCAAAACATGTGTTGCAGATTTAAATCCGATAAATCGTGGTATAGCTTGCACTTGTTCTTGCGATTTTGAGACGAGAGTGTTGCGAAACCTAAAGGTTGCACCACATCTACAGTTTACATTTCATTACATAGAAGCTTTAATTTTTTTTATGGAATATAATAAACCGCAAACGAAAGTATTTGTTTGTCTTTAATTCCTTTTTGAAAGGGCAGATATACTTTTTGGACACCCTAAACATAGATTGACCTACATCCCACCTTCACCACAATAAGAAAAATGATAAAGGAATGTATTTGTAATAAAAAAAATATTTATAAAAACTATATTTATAGCGTCTTGAATTTCGAAATGTAGTCACCATAATGTATTGATTTTTTTTTTGGGGGGGGGGGGGATATTTGAATTTCTCGTGTGAATAATTGTGTTGATTAATCCGTTGCGAACACAGTTTGAGCCGTTGATTCGATCTTGGTGAGAATCCCTTTCTGTTGACATGATGTTCCTTATTGGAAGACCGGTTGATCGCGATGCAGCGAAGTCTGTTTCTTTTATGCGATGCTTCACGTTTCTGTAGAGATGAAAGGAATTGAAACTCCCAGTTAGAGAAATGGGGATTTTCTGGAAGTTTATTTTTCTCTCCCGTTTATTTGAACATAAACTGTTGAGCCTACGTTCCTTGGCAAAAAGGCTGTCCTTTGAACTATCTGATATTGTAAGCATCACCGGGGGGATATTGTAAGCATCACAGGGTCGATTTTCTTTTCCATCTTTTTCGTTCGACAAAATAAAGCGGGAGAGGAGGAGGTCAGATTTCTCTTTCGAGTCGGGAGAAACGGGGTCACTCCGAAAAAGCGGGTCTTGCCGCAGAGGAACGAGTTTCAAATCCTTTCCCCGTCTGAGAAACGAGGCCACCGAGAAAAGGTAAGCAACAACAACAGCGGTTCTTCAACCTCCCGAGAACCAGTCGACAGAACTCGATGAGCCTTTGTTCGGCCATCATGAACTCTTGAGTCCTTTTCCAGACGCGTCACCCACTCCCCAACATGTCGAAGAAAGGATGCAGTTGCAGGTAGGAACCATTTTGTCATTTATGGGTAAAACAACCTTCGCTGCTTTACCGAAACTGTTGTCATCTTGAATGAGTTGGTGGTGTTGGATCTAATCTATATCTGCTCCGATAAAAGCCTCACCTCGTGGTGCCTGAGGAAAATACGTTCTGTGCACTCCGAAGTTGCAATCGAGCAGAGAGGATGAGTGGAGGGTGTTTTACGATTCAAAATTCCTACATTCCCAAAAATCTCTACGATTCCGTTTATAATAATGTTTTTATCTGATTAGAATTCGACCTAAACACCCCTTAAATGGCATGTGATGCACGAGAAATTTGCTTAATCGTGTTCCGAGCTTCGTCCAGTCTTGAACTGATCACTTCACAATGTTGGATTTCAAATTAAATGGTTTGGCATAGATACAGTTCATTTACAATCCATTTTGCTTTGGGCTGGCTTCATTCAGCGTGAGAAGAAGTATGTTTCACCTTCCCAATCCCTTAGAGGAGCATTTTTCCCTTTATTATTTAGGATATATTCATTATTATTCAATGTTTAAAATCACAAAAACAGAAAGAAAGAAATTTTAAAAATGAAATCATTTATTCAAGCTTTTCTTTTAAACTGAGAGGAAGATTTCCTCAATTCTTTTTTGTCATTTTAGAGGTTGAAATAAGTTCCGTTACTTTTCAGCATCGATATTTAGAAAAGAGTACTTTTTTATACGAAAAGATATTTTCTTTTAAAAAAATCTGATTTGATTCAATCGCTGCACCGAAGGTGGTAGTGAAAGTTGAAATAAAAGTTCTTTCTCTTTGCTTCCATTCTCAACGTATGATTATGAAATTCCTTTTATAACTTCAACTGTTTCGAAATTAGGCAGTCGAGTTTAGTTGTTTGATAATGCTGCATCGCGCGCGCGCGCGACCCAGCAATCATCCTAGTTATCTAAAGAATATGATTTGCCCCCATTCAGGAATAGAACCCTTTAATCATTCAAAAACTCAAAGACGTGCATTTTTCTCATTAATTGATTTATTTTTGCATATTATATCAAATATATATAAGTTTCATTTTAGCTATCATTCATTTTAGGTTATTGAGAGAGAGAGAGAGAGACAGAATATTGTCACAAGGCAATTAAACAAAGCGATCAAAATAAGTGATATTAAATAAGTGAATAATATAAATGCATCGCGTATGTATGTGCATGTCCAGAGTGTCACAGGTTCGAGTGTCCCCCTGAAGACCCACCGTTTAGAGAGAGTTAAATCTCCCGCGGCTCAATGCCCCCCCCCCCCCGCTGGTGTAGTAGTTAGGAGAGGGAATTGCCAGCTCAGGTGTCATCCTCATCACTCGACCGAGGTTCAAAATGGCGAGGTCCGTTGCCAATAGCCCTAGCATTACACTTTACATAGAGCGACGTTAATATAGCCCTCACTCACTCCAGCAATGAAACTCGGAGAAGTCGGCAGTTTATGATGTAATCGAGAATCACCAGCATCTCGGTAAACGACTTGCAATCAAGTGCGATCTTTGTATTGAAGAAGTTTTTCTGATACCAAACCTCTCTCTCTTCTTTAGATTAAGCTCCTGAATCTGTAAAATTCTCTCCCCCCCCCCCTTGAATCCAAACGCTCAAACCTATGCAAGACCGAATTTCATTAAATGTGACTCGATGAATGTTCTCAAACAAGAATCACTTCTAGTTCAGTGACGTTAAATCAAATTGAGAATCCGCGCCAAGAAGGTTACAAGCAATCGCGCTCGATCCGAAGGATATTCTACAAAGCCTTCATTGTAAAGTGCGAGTTTTTTTTCCCCAACATTTGAGGTTATGTACTTTTTACAAATACACTCAACTTTTTTTTTTCACACTGTCTTTTTTTTTTTACACGATTTTGAAATAACACGGACGCAAATTTAAATTATTTTTTTTTCCACGGATTTTTTGTTCTAGCACGAATTTCAAGAAAATATGGGAATTCGTGCCCTTTGGATGAGAACGATTGGATCGAATTTGTGACATCTTATAATAAAGAAGTCGAAAGTGAAGTTCAACTATTTTATCGAAAACAGCTTAAATCAGTTGTTAAAAGTACGAGAGCTTGAACTAAGCGCAAAGCCCATTTTCAGATAGAAAAATGCCTCAATTTCCATGAAAATTTGTAGTATAGCTCGTATCTCTGTTAACAATATAGTGTTTTTAAAAATTTCGAAATATTCCGTGAGTACTTTCTTTTTCATTTTAATACAGGAAGGCATAACTCATTTAACATTACGGTATAGGAGAAAAAACGCGAAACACATTTTATACCAGAAAAAATGAATCAACTCTGTTAAAAAAAAAGTATGATAAAAAATACTGCTTTCTAAAGTATAATGAAGCCAGAATATCTTATTAATTTTTCATTTCTTCTATATTTTTCCTTTCTTTTATATATTTCCTATTCTTTAACATTAACCGGAAACAGCCTTAATTCGAAAGGGCTCGAAATTTGCTACGGGGGGGGGGACAACATTTTCTTACTCATGATCTTGACATTGAGCGTGAATTTGTGTGTAACAACCAAAAACTGAAAGAGGCTTTGAATAACGAAAGGAGTTCTTCTTTTGAATCAAAGCCGATAGTTGTGCTGACACACCTGATGATGATAGCACTTTGGGTCCAATTCGTAATAAACGTACTTGTTAGTAATTTTATTCCTAATTTCAATTTGAATTATTATGTATTGTGTATACTTATTGTGACCCAATTTTAACGGTGCACTAATGTTTTATTTTTAATAAGAATGAATTATTTTTGTTTTATAAAAAAGTAACATGTATTTCATTATTACTTTTTATGGAAAAATATTTGAAGATTTTCCATCTAGCACGTATTTTTAAAATTGTAGAGCATATCCCGAAATTTACCGTAGGTCACATGTATTTTTTTTTCACGTTTTTTTTTTTTGTTTGTTTTCTTTTTTCTTTGCACGGTTTTCTTCGGAACGTATCTACTGCGTAAAAAAAGAGTTGAGTTGACTTTCTCCACTACAACATTCAGTATTATATTTGTTTCCCAAATTTTGTGTTTTTTAAATGTAATTTCTTCCCTTGTGAATTTTACATAGAAATAGTAGATTGTATTCTATTTTACGTGCCTAATGATTTTATTTCGTAATTTAACGATGAATTTTGATAGCAAGCGTTTTTTTTTGGTCATATTAATGTAACATAGTCAGTGTTCTACAATAAATAGGAGAAATCTGTTATAAAATACAAAGAGGCTTTAAAGAAAAAAAGAAAGATAAAGATATTACATCTTTGAAAAAAATGTTCCCCTAAGTAGAGTTAGACATCTCTGACAACTGTGAAACCATTTAAAATTTTGCTTCAAAATTAACTCTTGTTATTAAAAGGCGTAAAAAATACGAAAACCGGTTGTTTTGTAGTTTTGTACAAAGAAACTGTGAGCTAAGAAGGAAATTTCTTCACTTTCCCAAATTCCCTTGGAAAGTATGTCAAGCATTTTTGTGGAGACAATTCTTCCGCCCAAAGTGTCGTGTGGGTTTCTGTTTGGAAAGATCAGAATCGAGTTTTTTGCATCGAAAACACACCCATCGGGTGGCGAGGAAAACCGCGGCGTTCGCCTGCGGAGGACCTTGCGCAGGAGGCGGAAATGCACAAACCAGATTGCTTTTCCACTTCCTCCTTGCGAATGCCACCGAAACCATATGGATACGCATCATTCGTCTTTCGGCAGTGGAGTAAAAAAAATGCATTTTTTTTTTCTTTTGTTTTCACATTTTTAGCAGCCATTATGAGATTTCTCAAAGTGTTACAAATTTTCAAATATCAACGAAAAGGCTCCGGAAAAAATGAATTAGAGTGCTATCCGCAGAAATGACTGTCCTTTATTGATCAATGTACACCTTGAGTTGCTTTCCCCAAAGATGGACTGACCGTGCATCTTCGAAATTTGTTTTATTTAGTCTTGTGGAATCTGGCTACAAAGATAAGGATGTGGTAGCCTAGTGGTTATGGTCACGAACTCGTGGCTGGAGTGTATCGGGTTGGAGTCCTGGAGCCACTAAAGACCCGCCGTGTGGAAAGGGCCGAGGTGTGTTAAATCTGTCTAGGCAAAAACGTCTTCCTGTTGGTGAGGCTACCAGCTGAGTTGTCATCCTCGTCACTTGACGAGGTCCGTCTCCAAAAGTCCTCGTGTTGTTTTGTAGTGTGACGTTCGAAAAACTCACTCAAAGATCTGTTGAGGATGTTTCCGAAAAATGAACCTTGCGTATTTTAGGGAGCGAAATGCTACAGAAATAATCGATTTGTGTAAATATCACTAAACAATATCCAAAGGATTCTGTGCAAAACACTGAGTGGGGTAAGTGCGATAGAATATGTGACGAGTGTCCATATAAATGAAGCAGAGCTCAATACAGTCTCTTCGAGAACAGATTAGGGAAAATAATTCCGGTCCACATTTGAGTTACTTTTTTCATGTGTTAAGTTATTTTCTCGCCTTTAAAAGAGGAATAAAAGGTGCTTGTTTCGAATCCATATGACCCGAGCAAGGTCACGTCTTTTGTGAAACGCATTTTAAGAACCATTTCTCAATTTCTTAAATGAACTCTCCTCGCTGAAGCTCCTCAAAATTGAAATAACTTCTCTCTCGGATTGATAAGTCAATCAATAATCTGCTGAATGCGAGAATCAAGCCTTCCATTGAATGAATTTTTAAAATAACCATTTACAAGTTATTGATGTCGCGTTTGTTTTCTTCTATTAGAATATCTTGAGATTTTTAATAAGTTTTTGAATTGTGTGTAACTTTTTAGATAAAAATTTACTGTTTGCTTTTTTAAAAAAAAAACAGATATTAATTTTTCAAAATTTCGTTTTGGTTTACAAATGGTAGAAGTGTTTTTTTCCTCCTTTAAAATAAGTTTCCACGACTGCTGTAAGTGTCGTATATAATGAAAATGTATATTTAATATCTTAAAACCAATATAAATTCTTTTTAACAACGTAGAAAATATAAGCTCAATAAATAATTTATTCAAATTACAGTCGGACCTATATATAACGAAGTCGCTAAATCCCGAAAAACTGTTCGCTATATGGAAAATTAGTCATATAGAGGTTCACCTCTCAATATACTTTATAAACCGCATAAAACAAATTTTAAATTCATAAACACTATATATTAAAAAAAAGTAATTATTCACGCCTTTTTTAAAAATTAATATATGTTTATTTTATATAACTTACCCATTAAAAAAGAAAGAAAAACTACAAGGAAAACAAGAAAAAAGAACGTCGAAGAATTCACTGTATTTTCAATACTAAGAAAATAATTTATTCGAAAATTAATGAATTTTAAGGACATTTTATAATTTAAAGCACACAAGTAATATTAAACCTACATTATTTTACAATTAGAACACGGGGACAGGGTACAACTCCACTGAGGTTGAAAGAGGATATCGAAGATGTTTCTAGTGAACTGGGCAATGGGAGGATTAAAGGATGTACTTCTTGGATGAAACGTCCAGAACTCTATTGCTCTAGGGCAGTTAGTATCTAATAAAACCAGTTCGAGATTTATAACCACCATAAAATGTGTTTAAGAGAGAATAACTTGAAATTTTTTCAGAAATACTTTAAAAATAGGGAGAAAAAAAATTGAACCACAAGAGAAAAAGTTCGTTATATAGAAAATGTACTTCGTTATAGAGAGGTTATTTTACAAAGAAAATTGTGAAATGTTCAAGGTTCCAGAAAAAAGTTCGCTACATAGAAAAATTCGCAATATAGAGGTTCGACTGCATTTAACTTTTAAATGCATCTAAAAGCAGTTTAATCATAATTCGTGCACAAATAAATGACTGGCAGATTTTCTTTGTATATAGTTTCAAATCCAAAGATGAAATATAAAACTGAATGTTATTGAACCATTCACTGAGGTGTCAGTACGAGGCACCATGAATCTGGTCTCAATTTTGTTTGCTTCCAATATGAAAAGAAAATCAATTTGGCCGCCAGCAATTAATTCAAAGAAACTCCTTCGACACTCCCTGAGGATAAAAAGAATCGAAGCGTAAGAAAATGGTGCTGCCATTCGGAGAAAGCGGAAAAGAACAACACTCAATTTATTTTTTAATTTTTTTTTTCGCGATTCGATTACTTGACCTCAAGACTACTCTTGTTTCCGGGTTAAAAGCTGAATTTGACCTTTAATTAGTTTTTGCTTTTAACTCTTCAAATTTATGTGTTTGGAAAGGAATGACATTCAATATTCATAAAATTATGGTAATTATTTTAATCATTCCAACATTATTTATATTACCTTTTCGTGAGCAGAATAGCTTCTTTTCCAGCGTTTTGAAAAATTGAAATTAACCATGATTTATAAATGAACGATTTTCTGTGGAAGAATCTGAAAATTTGTTAAAGTCATGACTTTTTTCTGAAGGGATTTAAAGTTGATATCTTATAACAATGGTCATTTCCGAAAATAAACATTCCAAAACATAAAGAACAGCCTATTGTGCATGGGTACTCAACCTTATTTCCTGCTGGGCCGTAACATGAGGGGGGGGGGGAGGACGCTTCAAGCCCAAAGCAGCATTAGACAAAGCTAAATTGATTAAAATATTAAAAACTCATTTTTGGCTTTTATTTCAATACCATGTTAATCTTTCTTTCAAACGTACACAAAAAAATATTTATTTTAATGGATTTTTTTACTGAATTATGTGTGGGATAGTTTCGATTATCTTTCATCCACGACCCAGCCTCTTTCTCTCTTGTTTGCACACATTCTACTATAAGAAAATCACATTGAAGGATTTGATTGCTTTATTGATAGAAGTTCTAGCTAAATTTTTAGTACATTGTTCTTAAATTATTGAATTTCTTAGTGCACTGCATCATGACCGGGCCTTTCAGAGGACGATATGAGGCCCGTGGGCTGTCCCTGGTCTATTGCACAGGCGTGGCCGCGTTAACCTAGTAGTTATGGTCACGAATTCGTGGCTGGAGTATCGCGGGTACGAGTCCTGGTGCCACTGAACACTCGCCATGTAGAGGGGCTAATGCATGTTTAATATGTCGTGGCTCAATGTCTTCCCTTTGGTGTGGAGTGGTAACATAGGGAAGGGGGGAATTTCTAGTTCAGGTGTCGACCTTGTCACTTGAAAATTACGAGGCCAGTCGCTAATAGGCCATGAGTTGCTTTGTAAAGCGACGGTAATATAAATCTCGCTGCGCAGACTTGAACCTATTGGGAAATTAACTAACGAAATAAAGTACACATTTTCTGTGACTTCAAAAAAAAATTTTAAAATAAATAAATAAAAATAAAAATTTTATTGAAAATAAATCGCTTATCACACACACACACACACATTATCAAATCATTTCCAACAACCATTTTAAGGGCGCGTGCAGGCAATAAAAAAAATTCCTATTACTGGGAACCCGTTGAGTTAATTGCTTTATCTTTCAAATCTATATTTTTCGACTACTTAATTAATTAATTTTATACAAATATTAATTTATTTTATACAAATCAACACGTGTTTTTATATCCCCCATTGATCAGTTGAGGATTTTGAACCACTTTTCCGCAAATGTTTACATATATTTTTAAGAGAGTACAGTAAATATTGTCGAAAGTCAAATCTATAAGAAGAATACTTATACTATTCATAAGATAATCTATATGTTTTGACTATTTAGCATTGAGAAATGGTTTCAGTCATCAAAAGGATTGGAGAAAGATTTTCTAATCATTGTGAAGATATATTCTTGAGAGAAACCAAAGGATTTTGTAGAAAGTGCTTGTTTTTAGTGAAATTAATTAGTTATAAATTAATAGATGTTGCGGTGCGCGAATATATTCTTACATGAGGAATTACCATACTTCAATAATTTTCGTCAGACATTCTTAAATAATTGTTCCAAGTATTTGATAACTAGGTCCCTCCAGTAGCATTCAGTTGCGGCTGGAAAAAGTTGCGAGTTATGAAGGACATTAAAAAGGCCATCAATATATCTTTCAGCTACTCAGGGCTCTTCTTACACAGATGCAAAGACTAAAACGGGACTCGTTATTGGACATTATTCGTCCTGGCAACTTTTGTCTCGCAAGGAACGTACCTTGAAACGCTAATACGTAATGCATGTGATACAGAAAAACCTGGGGAGCTGAAATAGTCGAGTAGTTAGAATCATCAACTCCAGGCACGCATCCTTTCTGTCGAGTTGTAGGTTCGAGTCCTGGTAGCAGTAAAAAAAAAAAAATTTCTGTGAAGCGCAATAAATCTGTCGAGACTCAAAGTATTTTCGTTGATGTGACGTGGAAATTCGGAAAGTGGAGTGACAGTTCAGGTGTCGTCCTCGTCACTCCACCGAGGTTCAAAATTATAAACGTTACCAACAGCTCTCGTGTTGCTTCTAAATGTGATTTTAATCATTGATCCATCTGGCTTTTTTGCTGCCAACACAAGTGTGTGAGCCAGCTCGTTACTCAAAGGGGCGTGGTCTTTGCTGTGCTTTGGAACGATCACAACTTTATTTTATGTTCCTTGTGCGCCTAGAACACTCATTTATCGTCCGCGAAAGTTGATTCATTTGCGTAAAAAGTTTGGTTCAAATGTTTCATTCCCCTCAATAGCCATAAGAACGCAAGTATTGTCTTTGACTTGATATAATTCTGGTTGAATGACAGGCTATGTTCATTTCAGTAGGATAAACGGCGTGTAGGGCCACTAAGGTAATATGGGCACATTTAAGCAAATACCCATATTACTCGTAATGGTTTTGAGTAGGTGCATTTGCATTGCGGCGCTGGAAATGCTCTAGTGTCAAGGCGACAGTTCAGTTCGGTACAGTGTAATTTTGGAAACTTGGCCATCGTCTTATGCTCCGAGAGAATTGGATGAATATATTAATATTTTAGAATCTATTGGTAGATATTAAGCATTCTACTTTTTGGACATACTCTCTTGTTTTACATCTCGCTATTGTTGAGTAAGACCCTTCATCCTATTTGGAGATAAAAGCTTTCAAAATTTTTCATTGAGTTTTGTATTTTCTACAGGTTAAAATGAAGTTTACTTGTTTCTGGTACTTTATATTCCGAACCTATTGCATCATGGCGACTGTGTGATTTGTTTGTGATGTTATGGGGTTCAGAGACAGAAGTGTAAAAATGGACCATTTCTAATGCAACAATCTGATATTTCAAATTGGGGTTGTTATATTTTAGTTATCTTCCAACATGCAAAATTAAAATCAATTATATATGATACCTCTATAAATAGAGCTCTAATCTTATATTAGTGTAATATCCGTTGGGGAGGGGCTCGTTATTCTCTCTTCGACAACAGTATTGCCAACCATTGAATAATGTTACCAGAGTAAATTAAAGATAGTATGGACTGATTAAAGCTAATAAGCATATTATAACTGAGTTGTTCCAATACTGAAAAAACACCTGCGGGAATCGTGGAAGACGTAAGAACGTTGCAAGAGACCTGACAAGGGCAGGTCTGGTTTCTAAGAAGAGACAAAAGGTGCAGGAGCAAAACGCAGAGTGAATATTAACGTCGCACTGTTCAGCTACACGAGGGCTTTTGGCGACGGACCACGACATTTTGAACCATGGTCAAGTGAACCCCCCCTCTCCTAACTACTACACCAATGGGAGGACGTTTCAGCTCTCGACAGATTTAGCTCGCATCGCTTCCCTACACGGCGGGTCTTTAGTGGTACTGGGATGGAACTCGTGACAAAGCCAGCCACCATCCGATACCTATACCACTCGGCTACCGTGGCCACAGCCAACAGAATGCATTTCTCCTGTTTGGGTTGCCAACTGTTATGGTAAAAACCAAGGACTGTGCAATGCTATGGCTTTTGCTCATCCATGAGGAATGTGTCGAGTTAGAGGGTGACTTCTGTTGTAATGAGTGTCGTGTATGATACAAGGGCAAGTCCTCATTTAGTGTTGTTTTTCTTTAAGTTTGTAATAACTTGTGTTAATAGTTAATCTGATTTTTCCCATTCAATTATGTTTAATGTATAGATAAAAACTTGGGCATTTTTTTATACAATTAAAGAGGTCAAACAGGCAATTTGTATAAAAGTGCATTTATGTCTGGAAAAGGTAAATGCAGAAATGATTGTTTCTCTTATCTTTTTCATAATGCAACCTGCTCATATTTCCGGCAATCGGGCTATAACACTTAAAGTATATGTCAAATATGGGGAATTGCAGAATTTGTTGCGGACTTCTTTATACACATAGCAATGAGAGTTATATACCATTAGAAAGACCCTACGCTAAAGTTTGAAATCTTAATTTCGGAAAAATGGAAAGTATTTTTTTTTTAGTTTTGTATATTTTCAATTAAGTGTTTTGATATCCATGTGTGCCAACCTTACGCTACAATAAGAATTTGCTTTGGATTCTTTACACGACAAAAATTTCCAGACAGTTTTCTGGTATATTTGAGCATATGATTTCTCTCTCCTTTCAATTTTTCAACCTGTCATTTCCGTAATAAGCGAATTGAGAATAAGTTCATTAGGCATAACATTAAGATAAACTTAAGATAAACATTAATTCTGAGCACTTTTTATAAAAAGGGGATTTTTGAATGTCTTTAATAGGACAATTTGCAAGCATGTTGGAAATGGGGTTTTTTTTTTTCCATTTGTCCTCAATCCGCTCGGATCCTCTGTCGCGCGCGCTTCTCCAAGACAGCTCAACGTTTTATTACACAACGTTGCACTGAGGAGATTCAGCGTTCAACTTCATAGACTGAAGAAATATTTTTGTGAATGAAAAGATATGCAAGAAAACAGTTCGAAGAATGAATTGAATTGGAATACATTTGCGTTGGGGCTTTGAGCGAATCGACTGTAATTTGTAGGTTAAGACTCAGATGCAGTGGCGCACACAAGGGGGGTGTCCTAGAAGCCCTTGATTTTTTTCCCGATTGATTATAATTTTAAGTATATAATACGTAAAATTTAATTAAATTTTTGTTTTTAATGATTAATTTTATTAATTCATACTAATTATTTATTCAATAATTAGTTTTTGACTGTGTTTTGTTCCCAAAAATCGACAAAATCAAAAGGAGCATGATACAAGAATGGTGGACTTTCGACCCTGGAAAACTTCTGTGTGCACTACTGCTCAGATGTATGCTAATTTTTATGTTATCCAGTCTATCGAATATTTTTTCGGGTTCATTCCCAAAAGTTCTTGAAAATCGTCTTCGAGTTTCTATCGATTTTGAACATTTGAGAGCATCAAATCAATTAAAAAGATTATTTTCTAATCCTCTCATTTTAGTTTTCTTTATTGTAGAACACGTGCAGGTTTCTTTGATTATAATTTTTCTCCTCCCGAGGGTCCCTTTTTTAGATTTAGTAAATGCCAGGAGCACGTCCGAAAAATCGTAAAGTTTTACCTTGTCAATTTATAAGGGATTGGCGGTGTATTCCTTTTAATTATTATGTTAAAAAAGTATTTTTCCATTGAATGAATTTTTTTTTTTGTCAACATATCATTTTCTAATATATTGGAAAGTTCGGGCAAAAAATATCCTTCATACTGAATTTTACGGTAAACACTGCATCTAAAATATTAGCATTCAATTTTGATTTCTCACTAGTCACTTCACAAAAGTCATTAAGAACTGAAAAATCTCTTTCAACTGGTGCATTAGTTCCAGGGCAGCACAGCGTAAATTCAACAAGAACAATTGCATTTTCATATGGAATGTGTTCATTTTTTAAATGGTTTAAGTAATTTCACCCATATTTTACCAATTTCTCAGCATGTTGATTTTCCTATTATTCTAATTTATTAGAATTTAAATGTACATTCTATTTCTTTCTACTTCAAGCAGACAATTGCCATCGATTTTAATTATTAGTTTTTCGATAAAAACTTAACGTAATGTTCTATATCTGCCCACTTTACTTCAGACCAAGTCAAAAAATACCATTGAAAACTTATTTCCTTTGATACTTGTTTCAGGTCATTCTTCGACATTTTGGAATCACAGTACCACTAAAGACCTGCCGTGTAGGGCAGTGATGCACGTTAAATCTGTCGAGAGCTGAAACGTCCTACCGTTGGTGTGGTGTGGTAGTTAGGAGAGGGGGTTCCAGCTCAGGTGTCGTCCACGTCACTTGACCATGGCTTAAAATGACGTGGTCCGTCGCCAAAAGCCCTCGTGTAGCTGAACAGTGTGACGTTAATATTCAATCAATCTATCGACATTTTGGAAACATGTTTGGTTCATCTCTGAATACAGAGATTAACAGATCCGTTTTAAAATATTGAAAAGGAGAGCACTTTTCGAGAAAGGACAGAACCTATAAGAGGAGGACGTTTGCTCCCCTTACTAAAGAGCTGTCGTGTAGAATGATGGTTTACCTTCAATGTGCAATGTCCTCGCATTGTTGTGGTGCATAAGTCGATAGAGTGGGATTATTCCTATCACTCGACCACGGTTTAGAACAAACATCGGCAACATTGTAGCTATCTACCAATAGGATTCCGAGTGCCCCACTGTTGGAAATTCTTGAAACAATTCGATTCTAGGGATAACGCGAGGCCAGGAATGACATTTGACAATTCCTTCAACATAAACAAAAAATCAAAATTGTTGTTGCTTATGCCACCAGTGTCAGATCGAGGTCCAAGAAATTCATCACGGAAAAGGCTACATGTGCGCCTGTTTTTATCCGTAGCTTTGAGCACTGCACAGGTGATCGTACGATTAGGCTCGATTCCACACCCATTTTGAGGGAGATGGGTGGCATTAAAATTGTACATATTTATTAAAATAAGAAATAAACCTCATACAAAATATAAGTATTCCTCATTCAGTTCAGAGTTAAGTATATATAAAATAAATAAATATTTTAAGGGGTTTTAAATTTTTCTAGATGGCTGAAAATATAAACAATTTTCAAACACGTATAATTCTTTTAAATTTAAATTAAATAATTAGAATCTTGTACGCCTTATTTATAAAGGAATGGGCCTTCAGAAAAGCATAAAATGTTTAAAATATAATTATAATTTCAAAAATTATAAGCATATGAAAATAAGAAAATTTTCTACAAGAAATATTTATTAAGTCTTACGTTGCGCATGCTATTTTCTAAGATATTAGCTTTAATTACTAGCTAAACGTTGATTTATAAAGTTAAACATATCCTTATTACACTGTAGTAATATTATATTAGTAGAATAATAAATTATGTTTTTTAAAAAATAAAATAATTACATTTTCAAATTTTTTTTAAGAAATTTCAATATTTTTCAAATATTTTGAAATATAAAAGATATATTGTTCTTAAATGACGTAGATTTTAAAGAGTATGATACATTTTATAATTCTATAAAGTTTTTACATCAGAAGCTGCTATTTTAGAAAATAGCGTACGGAACGCAAAAATTACTTAATATTTATTACAGAATTTTCATATGCTTATAATTTTTAAAATTATAGTTATATTTTAAACGTTTTATACTTCCCTGAAGCCCCATTCCTTTTTAAATAATGTTCGAAAGATTCGAAATATTTAATTTAAATTTAAAAGAATTATAACTGTTTGAAAATGGTTTATATTTTCAGCCCTCTAGAAAAATTTAACACCCCTGAGACCTCTTAACGTTAATCTCTCTTGTCTCTGCACTTCATGATCCCAGTATCAGAGGTATTATTTGTGACTCTCGATTTGAACTTTCATTTGCTAAGCAACTTTTTTCTTTGTGGACTCAAAATATTTTTCATGTCAGAAAAGAATTGTCCACATAGATATGTAGAGCCACAGATTCATACAGGTTTCTTCAAACAGTTCAATTTCCCCGGCGATGACATGCAATAATTTAAAATAGATGTCGATTGATTTATCGTTAGTTTTTCAGATTGTTTCGTAAATTTGTAAATGTTGCTTTCCATAATTCTGGAGATGTTAGTCTAAAAAGCTTCATTTCAAAATTATAAGCTTCCATCGACTCAAAAATTGACAAATTCATGAAGTAGTGCAGAGTGCCACTTTCAATTTTCCAGCGTACCAAATGAGGCGCACATGCCAAAGCCTTCATGTTGTGCTTCAAAGTGCGCTACTCACAAATTCGTCGCCGTTCATAAAAAAGGCTTTCGGAAGCAAAACTTCTCTTGACCTGAAAAATAGGATGAGTTCGAGAGGCTTCAAAGAGCGAAAAAAGTTTGTTCTGTTTTCCTCATGTTGTTATTCAGTACCAGAGAGAAATTCTCTTAAAAAAAGTATACGTAATTCTTGTTTTTCTCTACCATTTCTTATTCCTCAAATTCATCGGAATAAGCAATCAAAAAAGAAAAGTACTTTTCTCCTTCTCACACTTTCAATTCGAGAAAAACCGAAGCAGATCAACAGGTTGCAGAAGTGTCGTTTGCCTTGAAAGCCAGACATGAGTTGGATTATAAAATCGTCTTTTCCGCAATGGCGCTCCCCCTTCCCTTTCTGAACCGAAGGAGGAAGTTTGCTGGGAAGACCGGATTCCTCTAAAACAAAACAAGAAAAAAAAAAAAATTCCGCAGTAGATATTCGAGAATTATTATCCGCGAATGATTTTTCAACTCGATTTTTGAGGAGTATTCGAAATTATTTGGATCCTAAAGATGCACGCTCTCAATTTGTTCAAAAATGTATTCCATTTCGAATGAAAAAATCTCTACAGATAGAAAAATTTGCAACTAAGCCCATTTTTGCCAAAGACGGAACTGTGTTTTAATGTATATAAATGAATAAATTTCCTATTGATGATCCTACCCCGAGTGAACGTTTTGGAAAGGAGAATGCCAATGATGCTTAACTATGCAGAAGTTTCATTAAAAAAAAACATGTCTTTATCAATGAAAAATATTATTATTTTTGTTGAAAAAGTAATAAAATAACAGTGGTATTTATTTAAAAAATTTATTCAAAATTTCCTTTTGTGTGACATATTTGAAAGCAAGGCACCGCCCATAGCCTAACTTTGCAATTATTACTCCCGTAACAACTCTATTTTCTTTTCTTTGCTATCCCTTTTAGAACAAAGTACAGCGCAATATCTTGTAGAAGCTTCTTTCTTTTTAAATGTTGGTAGAACAAAACCGGAAAAAAAAGGACGTTCCGTTAGTCGTAGAACTTCAGAAGATTTTGGTCCACCCGATTTTTTTTTATATTTATATCGCTATGATAACTTTGTAGAGGTCTTTCTATACTATTTTGCTTCTGAAATCCAAATTTTTTTCCCCTCCATTTTTTTTATACAAAACATATGCGTTCGATGCTTATCTAGCAAACGAACGAATTCACTTTCTATAAAATTTCTGTAAATTTATCGCGACGACGGATCCCTCGAGTGTAGAGCAGTGCTTCTCAAACTAGCGACCCGATTTTCAATCATAACCCCCCCCACCACCACGTAGAATAATAATGTATTGAATTCAATAATAATATACTTTGAAGTAAAGCAACAAAATACGATTTTAATTATATATATATAAATCGTACTTATTTTCAAGATAAGTGTTAAATTTTGTATGTAATTTTATGACATGCCCATCGGGTCAATGGTAATTATTAAACTTGTTCTTAACTTAGTACTGTTATATTAATTATGAAATACATTGTGTAGTACTGATACATTGATAAGTGTATTATATCAGTGTAATTGTGTATTTTATTATGTCAGAATTTAGTATGTTTTGTTCCCTTTCCGTAAATTAATAATTTTTTAAAATAATCCTTTGTGTTCGACTTTTCGATATACTCGCCCCCCCCCTTGTAAGGTTAACACGCCCCCTAGGGGACGCGCCTCACAGTTTGAGAAACGTTGGTGTAGAGGGCTATTGCTTCTTTTCGAGTGCGAAAATTACAGGAGCATACAATACGGCTCCGCTCGAAATATCTCGATTGTGCGCAGTTGGGTCAGCTCAGCGCGATCGAATGAACTCGTTAAACTGTTAAACAAAAGGGGAAAAAATCAATGAACGGAAATACTTGATAGGAATTTTATTTCTCGCTGCTAGTGGATCTTATACTTTCTTGAATAAACATGTCGCTCGAGGAGATAACATTTCTCGGACGCAAGCTAGGAGGGGGGGGGGGGGGGGGGGGGG
>BMAV01016222.1:91484-121392 GCA_019973955.1 Trichonephila inaurata madagascariensis | reverse complement strand
TGGCGTTCTTAGCGAGAGATGACCTCGAATAGGATGTGAAGACCTACTTTGTGCGAGGACCTTTGCTCTCGATGCATGGACCTTGACTCCGACTCCATTTGAGGAACACGGCCAACACAATTCATGTAACTCCTCCGAATCCTCCTTCTTGTGTGCGTCCGATGAACTGAGTTTTCGGGTTCCATCAAAAATATCTTCACAGCAACACACATTTTCAGACTTGTATTCGTCCCCCTCCCTCCCATTCTTGATTTCGTCGCCAGAACACAGGTGATCTTGTTCACACCGTAGCCGAATGGCTGCGGAATCAATGTAAAAGTAATGGAATTCTTCTTCATGTTGAACCGAGTTTAAAGTCACTGCCGAAACTCTACCCGTTTTCTCTTTGCCTTTCCCCAGAAATTTTGAAATGCGAGTATAAGGGATTCTTTGAGTAAGATAAGAAGGAGAAAGAGGATTAATGATAGTGACTTAAACTGACCTGGATTTGAGCCTATAGGCACAGATCTCCTCTAACCTCGAAAAAGGACAACGACACGACCAAAAATCCTCCACCCCTCGCTCTTAGACTCGAACCTGCGACCTATTCCATCCCTATATCAGAATGCTTACGTCACGACGCTCGCGGACAGGGATATCCATAGTTCACGCCGGATGCATCTACGCGCGCCGCTTAAAATAAATTTTCATTAAAATTCGGTTTCGCCTGAATACGCTCTTTGATTCCAGAAAATACTTTCACTTCTGGATCGAAAAAAATCGTCCGACCCACGTCAAGTCTGAACACAGAGTAAAACAGTTCATTATTTATTTATTTTTATTTTTAAAAAATAAGTAGCATTAGAGATGATGGCTGAAAGCCGAAAAAGTCTGCATCAAAACATCGATCTTAAAATATATGAACACCTATTATATATATTCATTTTCTTATCGAATTTCATAAATAAATGTTGCCAGACAGCGTTTCCCAATTTTTCCATCTTAATCTTCCCTGGTGGCTGCGGTAGCCTAGTGGTTGTAGTCAAAAACTCGTGGCCGAAGTGTCGCGGATTCACATCCTGGTACCACTGAAGACCCGTCATTTAGAAGGGGTGACAGCTCAGGTGTCGTCCTCGTCACTTGACTGAGGTTCAAAATGAAGAGGTCCGTCGCCAATAGCAATCGTGTTGCTTTATAGTGCAACACACGTAAAAATGACTCTTGTACACATCAGGGGTCGCCAAGCCTTTTGATCTCACGGACCAGTCAATTCATAATTTAAATCCTGCGGACCACTAGCAGAATTTTTTGTGTTAAATATATTTATAAAAAAAAAATTGTGATCTAAGAACACATAAAAAAAAGTACTTAGTTAATAAAATGAAACTATGAATTGTAACCAAATTATGAAAGCTTTATCAATAAACTATAATAACATAAACAAAAAAAAAAAAAAAAAAAAAAAACGAAAACGAAAACCGTAAAAACAAAACAATTAAAAAAATAGTTTAAGAGTATAAAACTTTTAGCATTATACATTCGTAGTGTAATGGATGTTCCTGCTTATTTGAAATAAGATTATGGATATTTGGATCCAATGTTGTAACTGCAAAACGGAGAACTGTGTTTATTTCAATCTCAGATCAGTACCGTGTTTTGATGGCTGTGACAGATGAAAAGGCCTTTTCATATAAATAAGTTGTGGAGAATTTTTCCATCGCCCGCTCACTAAGAAAAGGATATTCACTTTTTATGGAAGTCCAAAACTCAGATCTTGAATGAAATTTAAATTTGAGTGTGTTTCGTCGGCCGATAGGTGAATGAGGCTTTCTTTTAGATGCATACTTAAAATTATTATTCTGAATTTTCGCTGCAAATGGATCTATTATCCCCATATTACCATGTCCTCATTTTTTTGAGTAATAACGAGGAAATATTGTGTAAATGATTCCAAGTGCTTTTTGACTAGGGTAACTATTTGACACAATTTTCCTTCGTGTATTCATCAAAATTAGAAAACATTTGCAGATCGTCTTCAACCAATAGCACGTTTGCTACAGTAATATTTTCTTTTGAAACGCATTCATTTTACTTCATAGTGTGAACACGTCTTTAAGTTGTAAGAATATGTTTAATTCATTTAGCAGGGAAAAAATATCTACCAGGTATGCAAGCTTTGCTGGCCATTCATTGTTGGACAAGAATTTCTGCAATTTCGGATTATTTTGTTCCTGAAAAAATGATTTGTTTTCTTCCCGCAAGGCAAATAGTCGGGCCCTCGACAGCCATCTCACCTCAGCATAACGAAGAAGATGAGTAGACTCGGCAGCCATTTCTTCACAAATATTCGAGAATTGAGTGCTTTGTGTCGCATTTCCTTTATAATTTCAATGACATTCGATAACACTTCGTGTAGTTTTGCGGACAGTTTTTTCGCTGGAAGTTGTTCTCGATGTTTAATGCAATGTGTAGATAAAATATTCTTCACCTTTGCAACATTTCCTGAAAGATGTCCAGAAGCTTTCAAAACACTGAGAGGCCGAGCATCCAGCGAACTGTTGGGTTCTGCAATGAATCCAAATTTTAAGTAGTAAGAATGATATTTCTTCTCTCCACCGCGCGTTCCAATACTGTTTGAGTTACTAAAGAAATTTTCCTTTTTTTCACTCATTATGGATTTAATTTATATTTGAATCTAAAATAAAAATAAAAAAGAGAAAAAATTTATAAAAGTCAAACTAATTTTATCTCAGTACATATATATATATCAAATAAAAGAAAATATGCACATGGTTAAGAATTAAGATCATATCCTGTCTTAAAAAAACCCACCAATATACAAAAGAAAATACGCAAAAGCTTTCTTAATATAACCCAAATAATATGTTGAATATATTTTATATTGAACTCAAAACAGTCCGTATACCTTTAAATACTTCAACTGAAAAACGTATGCGACCTACAGGAGAAGAGTGTGAAACGATGCAGCGGCAGCATTACGACTCGTTTACTGTGGCGTCATTCTATGAAGGATGCTTCAATGCATCTTAAAGCATAGCTTCTCGTGATGAGTAAGTATATTCCACACATTTTTCTGGGGACCGCACAGCGAAATTTTCTCGCGGACCACCACTTGGATGACCGCTGGTATACATCGTACAATTGAATCCCAAGGAACAGCCGAATCATCTCATGAAACTTTTCGGAGAAATATTTCATCATCGTTTAAAACTTAATTAGTTTAAAAAGTACTCATTTTTCAGCGCACCTAATCTCAGACAAATAAAAAACAAAAGTCTCTCGTTTCAAATCCCTGTGCTATGCTAATGCATAAATTCATTTTGTTTTAGCGAGGAAGTCTCCTTGTTTTTTCAGGATTCAGCTTCTTGGTTACATCCGAGGGAGAACAAACTTTTTCTAACATCGAACCATTTTTAAAAAATAATTTTCTTCGCAGAGATCCTCTTTCAATTTCCGCAATAATATATAGCTTGCAAAATAATAATACTAACAAGTGCACAAAAGAACAGAAAAATAACAATTTAGCTAATATAAGTAGACAAAAAGTGGTTTGTTAGATTTTGTTTCTTATGCTACGACATTCTGTTTTCGAGTCAACCCTCTCTGAGCACACATTATATCTATATACATTAAAACGTTTAATGTAACAGTTGCAATCATTAGAAATTTAATAAAAAATTTTAAAAAAGAAAAAATTGTAATTGATTTCTAACAGAGCTCGAAAAAAAAACTTTTATTTAACTTCTATAGACCTCCAACAGGTCTTCGCTAGGAAGTACTCGCTCGGAATTCTACATCTTGTTGTCTCTAAAGCCGCATTCACACCAAGGCAGTCAGGGTTGAGCGTCTACCCAATCAGAGACTTCATCTCGACCGAAATTAAGTCTCTGATTGGCTAGACACTCAACGCTGACTGCCTTGGTGTGAAAGCGGCTTAAGGGATTGAGGAATATGTGAATATGCTTTCCTTACTTCCTACTTCGCAGTAGCCTAGCGGGCCATGAACTCGTGGTTTCGAGCCCTGGTGCCATTGAAGATCCACTATGTAGAGGAGGCTGATGCAAGTTAAATCTATCGTGACTTCCATTGGCGTGGTTTTGAGATTGAGGAGCCAGCTCATTTGTTGTTTTCCTCCCTTAATCATGGCTCGAAAGGGCGCGCCAGTAGCTCTAGGGCAGCTTTAGAGCGCGAAGTCATTATAACTCTCATTCTCATAGGAAGGTTCCAATAAATAAGAATTTCTTTTCTTCATAAAACCGCAATCCATCCTAGACTTCACAGAATAATTTACATTGAATTGACAAAATTACTAAGTAGAAAGATTGATTTAAAAAATTACAAATCTAATCGACATTGTTACCGAAATGATCGGAGCTTTTAAAAGTTAGCATCTTCCGCAGTGATTCATTATTGTTTGCGTTCTCCAAGCGTAAATAAATCGAGTGACTTGTATACATGTTGTGTATTCATCCATTTTGGTCTTGAGTTTTATTGGTTTGTATGCAGTCATACTCTGGGAAGTTTAAGAATTATATGATATGTAGTTAAATTTAAACATCTAACCTCTCTCTCTCTCTCCTGTGCTTTGCATTTCTGAAATCTTGTATTCATATTGTTACGTTGACAAGGGTTCGAGGATTTTATGCAAATGAGTCGCAAAGAACAAGCAAGGCCATCTTGAAGGACCAGGCCGCGACAGAGTTTTGATGACGACACGAAAGGAGAGAATGCTTTGCTACTCACAGTGGCTGTCAGGAATATAAAGCTTACGACATTTATTTCTTTTCAGGTCACAGGCTAATATTTGTACTTTTATACTGATTATTTTTTATGATTCTCTTATAGAATATTTTCAGATGAAAGTTATGTATTAATACGTTAGAAGGATATCAAATATTTTCCAGGAAAAGGGGAAATATCACTCGTGAAAGGCTCATAACAATGCAAGAAACATCTAAATAAACACTGACTCAATATAAAATATTTTTATCAGATAAAATGACAAAAGCAACATTTACTTGCAAAGAAAATATGAAAAGTAAAGCATTAGAGGCATATTAATAAAAAAAAAAAGTGAAATTAGCAACATTTTGCTGTAATCAATGAATCATAATAAAGGTTAAATGTATGCAAAAATATATACAAATGCAAACTTCATGCAAAAATATATACAAATAAAGAATACAATGCATGAAAAAATATATACAAATGTAGAAATGACACAGTTTTAGATACCACAGTAATTATACAGCAAAAATGATTCTAGATTATGCGTTAAAAATATATATACATTAGAAAAAAGAATACTTTACCTATAAATCTGACAAAAAAAAAAAAAAACTTTTCATACAATATATCATTAATGAGGCAATGTACTTCCAAATATGCTTCTGTTGTGTTTGTAAACAGATAATTGGCAATTAACTTTAAGAAATTTTGATTCGAATGTTTTCGATATTAACAAATTAAAAATGAAATGTTGCGTTGAAATGACTTTCATAGATATATTTGTGGGCGTTTTTAAATCTCTTCTCTCTCTATCCAGAAATCTTAAATGTTTTGTCCTGCATTTTCTGAATCGAAATTGATCTCTTTATTTGAAAGAAATATACATTTGCAATCGGAGCATCCGAATTTTATATTATGCACTCATAACTCGTATTGTACATTAAAATTTTATACTCTTCTATTGAGATATCCTCTAATTTATTTGAAATGTTTAAGACTTCGTTGAAATCCTTAATATATACTTTAACATTAAATATCTCTCCTGAATAATTTGAAATTAAATTTTTCAGTGAAATAGTACCATATTTATCCGAGTGCAAAGATAGCACGCTTTTAACGCGCAATTATTTTTCAGCTTGCAAAATTTTTCCTGTATTACAAATTTCAGTATACTTTACTAGATTGAATAGCCATAACATGATGAACAGAATTAATAAAGCAGATTTCTTCAAAAACATTAACCGTATTAAGAATATTTAGCAATTCACTGATATATGTTTATCAATATGTTATCTCATTCAAATAGGATGGACAGCAGGGAAAATGTAAAGATATGTATTTTATTTGATGAACAGTTGGGTAAATAACAATAACGAGGCATTACTATAAAATGTGTGGAGTTTTATAGGTTATGTTATTAATAAAACTTTTAATATTTTTAAGATAAGGATTTGATCGATTAAAAAAATTTATAAATTTAAACACCAATTTCTCATATAGAATAACATATCTTAATTTGCAGATAATTAGTAATGTTGGCAAAAATGCATCAGTTTATTATACTCAGTTATCTTCAAAACTAAAAATAAATTCAATAATGACTCAAGAATAAAGTTATACAATAATATATATATCCTACCTTTCTTTATATCCAATGGTATCGCTGATGTTATGCTCACTACATTTCATATATAAAAACACGTGGTAAGGTAAAGCATTATATCACAAGCTTTAAAGGAAGACTGGTGAAACGATGGCCAAACTCGGGGGAAATTGTCCCTCCTTTGATCCCCCGCCCCCCCCGGCGGGGGGGGGGAGGTTCTCTGTCGCAGCCTTGAGAATTAAGATAGCCTTGGAACAAAACAGTTCTTTAAGATCAATGAGAATTAACTGCCGAAAATCTAATCTTTGAAATACAGGATTCAGCAGCAATATTCGTAGAATAAATTCCAGAAGGTCTTCACACCTTTAATAATACTCACACACAATTAACAGTTTCTAAAATACATGCATTAAAAATTATTCACAAGCATCGTTTGTCCTATTCAACCACCGAGCTAATCGGTAATCACTGTCAAGGCAAGTCTACTAATCGCTAGCTAAAACAATACTGACTTATTTTCGGCAAGCATCTCTAATTATAGGCATCAAGGATCTTTCGTGAAAGATCCGTTTTCGTCATAGGCCTTGAAATTAGTGAATATTTCCACAAATTTCCAGAACTCACCAACATGGTCTCCAAAAAGGATGCCAACTTGGCTCTATCACCAAGATTCCATTTGATCGTCAATATAACGTAAGGGACGGCGTTGTTTGCGAATATTATAATTTTAATATAAAATAAATATAACATGGAGTAGTATAAATGCATCCAAATACAAATTGTACATCCAAATACAAATTGTTTACACTACTTACACAAAATTCGTAACGATATGTTCCATTTTGAAGTATTTTAGAAATAAAAATTGATTTTTTCTTTCCAATAAATCCTGTTGGATGCGTATTTAAAAATGTCACACTGGAGAGCAACACGAGAACTATATTGGTGACGTTTCTCGTAATTTTGAACTTTGGTAAAGTGACGAGGACAATACCTGAGTTGACACCTCCCTCTCCTAACTACTCCACTAGGAGGACTTTGGGCCTCGATAGATTTAACATGCATCAGTCCCTTTACACGGCGGGTTTTCAGTGGTACTAGGACTCGAAATGACATGTCAGCCACGAGTTCGCGACCTAAACCACTAGGCTACCTTATTGGACTGCCGGGGAGGAGGGGGGTAAGTGGAAAGAATATATATCTCGTTTCAATCGAAGTTCTGCGGGAAATTTTTTATGCAGCTAGGATTTGTGTAGTTTCCTTTGTCTTTTTTGAATGAGTTTTCTTAAACTAATTGAGTCTGTGCTTTTTCTAACTCTTCTATAGGTTATTCATTCATTAATTGAACGAACAAGTTATTGCAGGGTCAAGAATATAGAAAAGGAATTCTGAGAATTTATTCTTACACCAATGTACTTTAATACACGTGATTTCTTAAAGTCTATGTGTGTGTATTAATGCGAAGAAATGAACTTTGTTCTTCGTTTGAATAAAGTAGTATACATTTTCAAACCAAAGAATCCTATTTATTTCGCATTGAGCTGCAATAAAGCAGTTTTGATTAAAGATACAATTAAAGATACACCGATGGAAACACCAGGAAGATGTCTCCTAGACCCCTTGCCATGTTTTTCGGTTGACCTCCGCTTACCTAATATTACACTTTTACAAATTTATCAACTTCAATGTGTTTTGACAGCTGTAAAAGTGTCATGTGTTTCTAACTGTAGTTCAGTAGAGTGTTTAAAACTTAAGAAATATACACGTGAATTAATTAAATTAAAATTTAAGTAATATTTAAAATAATTGTTACATAAAATAACCGCTTTTAATGGATGGGGTGAATCTGTTGCTCTTCCATAACATTTGGCTTTAATCCTTTCAGGTTTAACCCTAAATCTCCTCGGTTAGTAGGATTCTTTCTGTTTTTATTTTGGAGATTGACAACCCCTCCTCTCTAAGAAGAGCAATTAAAAACTTTCTTAAGATGTTCAATAATTCGGGATAAATAACAGGTATATCTTTTTAAAGTCAAAATTGATAACTTTACTTTAAGACAGGAGTGGCTAACCCGTGTCACAGTGTGGCACAAAAATTTAAAAAAGATAATAAACAATTATTTTTTTACGATTTATTGAAATGGGGTTGTCTCAGACAAAAATGCTTAAAATTTGGATCAAAATAGGTTTCTGTTATGAATATAGTAAAACACAAATATTACTCAAAACTAGCTGATGTGCACCTATAATAATATAATTTTGTTAGCATTTGCAAGAGCTAATTCTAATACAGATGACTTGGTAATAAAAAGTAGAAATTCAAAAGTCACATTAAGTAAGTACCGAGCGTTTAATAAATATTTTGAATTAAATAATTCAAGTTACTCATTTTTATTTATACTTAACCTAAATGATTGTAAGGAGTTTATTAACAATAAAACCTAAGTTAGTACTTTCATCTTATTTATTATATTATTCTTAAATTTCGAGACTCCAGACTTGTATTAAAAAATGTGCTATTTGCGTAAAAATCCCATAATAAGCTTATAAGTAACGCGTTTTCCACTTTTCCATATTTGTTTGTTGGAAAAGTTGCAAGTGACACGTATAATTATTTTTTTCTCACACACACACACACAAATAGTGGCACTCTTTCCAAAAGGGTTGGCCACTTCCTGATTTAAAATCTTCGTTAGAGCTATTAAAATCAGTTCCTTTTGTTATTAGACATTTGTTCTCTTTTTTAATTTAATAACATGAATTCATTAGCTGCTGTGATATTACCATAATCGAAGCATTCTCAACAAAAGCACCGTGTGCGGCGAAAGGCTGCGGCGCATCTGCAGCAGAAAACAGAGGTGCAGTTGGCAACACAATGAACTGATGCACAAATCGATTACTTCAAGAACAGCTCTGAGCCAGATTCCCTGTTGCGTGCATTTCACTCACTTCAAACCTTTGTCACTTCCAACATGCTCTACAGATTGTCGATGTGTTGCCTTGACCAGCGAGATCCTTCCGCAACTGATCTCGTATGTGATACCATTGAATTTCAACTCCAGCAACATCCACAACTAGCATTAATCGTTACTGTATTGCCCGACCAATAGCAACGGACACAAACTGACTCAATTCCACAAATTGACATGCGGCACCTGTACGACAAAAATGTATGCATGTTCGCATTCGAAATTTTGGTGGTTACATCGATTATTATTGTAGAACCATTTCACATTTGAAATGAAACCTTCTTGTGCTTACAGAAATCTTGATCTTGAAACTTAAAATCAACTGATTATGTTACCTAGACAAATGTACTGCCGAAATTTCCTTATTCTATAATATTTTTTTCCCTTGGGGATCCCAAGACAAGGAGAAAAGCCAGAGTCCCTCACATTAGCAGAAATCAATTCAGCACTGAATGAAAATTTGCATCACAAAAATGATCACGGTTTTTTTTCTGTCGCAGGTGCTTCCTTGTGCTGGCCGTATTCTGCGCTGGAGCAGCTGCCCAAGGATACCAGCCTCCTCTATTGCTCGCTGCCCCCCCTCCACAGCCTGCCATCCCCAGTGGATACCAACCCCCTTTGCTTCAATCCCTGGGAGTAAGTATCGTCATTCTGCTCATGAGGAATTTTAGTTACGCACAAGGCGATTCAAACTCGGAAGCTGAATTAAGGAAAATGAAATACTTTGAATGGCATTTCTACTGGAATAAAAATAAATTTATGAATATCCTTAGTATTTAATAGAAACTTCTTACATAGAAATGATCAAAATATATTACTATGATTAACACAAGTAAAGGTTTACACAGGTTTTAAAATTCCCAAGTAAAAAAATGTTTACTGCCTGTTTAAGTGTTCTGTGTATGAGCTTTTTCTGAAAAGATTGTTGAAAGATGTCTTTGTGTCAGACAAAATTCTTCCTACGATTGAGAAACAGACACGAAATGAAAACGTCCGAATGAAAAGGGAAGGAGGGTAAAAAATATTAATTTCATGAGTACGAAAAAAAAAAAATCTTTTAAATTAAATCAGATTATTTTCAATGGAACAGAATTTAAATTTGGTTTTTTTCTTTTACAAAAATAAAATCAATTAATCAATTGTGATTTTATTGATTATTTCTTTTTTACGCTCGGTTGCAAATATATACAATCATTATGTGATCGCCCCTCATGTAGAAATAAATAAGAAACAAAGATGCAAAGAAACAAAGAATTTATCTAGATGTAAACATCTAAGCGGAGTGAAAAAGACGAAATATTACTCTTTGTTAATGCATGGATATGTGTCGTTTCAGGTTGCTTCTGCTCCATCTGATTCTTCTGCACCCCTTTCAAGTGTTCCATCGGCCCTGAACGCCGAAAGGACTTACGGAGCACACCAACAGGCTGTTGGTTCCGTGGCGGCTTCTGAGGTTGAACCCCATAAGACCGTCCCAACAGCTCAGGATAAAGACAATAAAAACGACGAATACGTCGTTTACTATTACTATTATTACGACAACGATACAGCTGCCAATGGTAACAACAACAATAACAACCTCAGCCTCAACTTTGATGATATTCCTTCACTGGAGAACTACGACGAACGTAAGGATCCAAGCAATGACCTCGGTGACATAGCACAGTCCAGAAATGCCTCCCAACCGAGATCCGCTCCCGCTGGAATAGAGAATACAGTGATAAGGGCGGATGTACCTGCAGCCCCTCAGCCATTGAAGCCTGTTTCGAACGTATTCCGGTACGGCAGCAACGAAGTTCCACGCTTCCCCGTCCTGCCCAATTTTGTACTTTCTGAGACGACTTTCCCTCCAACCACGTCGACTCTTATTCCAACAGCCATCCCAGTAGAAGAGCCCTCCACCACACCTGCCCCAGTCAGTTTGGCCGAGCCCGAAGACGATGTCCTCAATAACGTACTTGACAGCACTCCAGATTTGAAGGATATCAAAGAAGAGGAAACAACCACCACCACCACTCCAGAACCCACTACTACCACAGAAATGCCTACCACCACAACGACTACAGAGAAGCCCCGAAGGAGACCTTCTATTGGTGGAGGACGGCGCCAATTCAACTCTAGACCGTCCTCTTCCTCCTTCAACTCCAACAGGAATAGATCTCCTTCCTCTAGCACTACCTCAACATCCACTACAACGACGACAACTTCCACGCCATCTACTCGCAGATCATTCCAGGGCAATAGACTCCGTCCTCGTCCATCTAGTGGAGGCTTCAGAGGCTCCGCCTCCCGGACGACAGAAAGTAATGACGATACGCCTTCCAGCAGGAAAGCCTCTGAAGCCACCACAGTGGCCTCAACAACCACCAGTCGATCTCGGTTCACCTCCTCATCAAGGCGGTTCCAATCGAGTCGCTCCAGTAGGCCGAGTAGCACCAGTACCACCAGAGCACCAGCTTCTCCAGTGTCCCGTACAACCAGCCGACCTCGTCCCAACCTGATCACGCGAAATCGGCCACCCCGTCCCGGGTTTCTAAGGCCACGACCTGGCAGCGAACCAGAAGAGCCCTCTACAACTACTACACCTGCTCCTGTAGAAGAGGAGACATCTCCCGAAGTCAACGATCTTCCATCTACTCACGAGGAGGAATCTGAGGATACCTTAGCAGAAGAGGAGGAGGAGGAGGAGGAAGAGGAGCCAACAACAACAGAGGCCAACCGTTTCTCTGCTCTCTTTAGACCCAGGAATAGGAACGCTCTGGGCAATCGGCCCAGACCCATCATTGGGAACAGACCAGGGCGATCTTGAGAGTACTGTTTGGGACTGAGTGCGAATTTGTTTCCATTGAAGCCAAGTTTTCTTTCCTTTTTTCAATTCAAAGTCGGTTGTGGCACTTTTCCACACGGGGGGGCTCCTTATTACGGTTTTTTATTTCTTCCAATGTTTTAAATATAAGCATCAATCACTACAAATGTATATTGTTTACCCCATGAACTCAAACCTCTTTCTTAAATGTAAAAAAGAAATTCTTACACAGTAAATCGTTTGAAACGTTTTTTTAAAAATATTTTGTTGCAGTTTGATTTGAAAGCTTTGACAGCGAAGTAAATTTCCAGAAGAAATTTGTAATGCATGTAAGAAATAGATAAGTGCATGGGGAACAAGTAGAAGATTTGTCATGGAGCCTCTTCTGGGGAAAAATGCTACCTTGATCAATCATTATTACATTGTGTCTTAAATTTATTTGTATATTATGTTATTTTAAAGAATCCAAATTCCAAGGACTTTGCCTAGTGGACCACTGAAGAAAACTGCTTGTTCTCCATCAACTGCATCGAATGGAGCCATTAAGAGAAACATTCTGAAAAGCAAAGTTAGATGCATCCAAATTTATTTTTTCATGAAGACAATTATAAACACGAATGTATATATGTCAGTAAGACATCGTCTGTAAATAAATTGATTTAGATTTGTCTTTATTTTAACTTCATTTCCATATTTATTGAGAAGCCAATTCAAAACTATAATATAAACAGTCAGACCTCTATTTCATGAGCTTTTTCCAGGAATAAAAACTAAAATATATTGAAGGATGAATTTTTGTTTAATGAATTTTCCCCATAACAAACTTTTTTTCAGAATTTAGCGACATAGTTAAATAGAGGTCCGACTATACATATGTATAAATTTTCAACAGAGATGTAGTAAGTATCTTAAATATCATCATTTTTGGATCAAGCAGCGGGATGCGATTAGCTTTACAATGAGCATTGTAAACCAATATAAAAACAGCAATTATTGATGCCAACAAAGATTATGCTTCAGACATGTTTTTAATTAAATTTATTTCAGAAATTAACACACACAATGCAGTTTATGAAGTAAGACACTTTATCAAAGATATCTCACCTTAACAAATTTTAATTTATACATATGACTCATGATCACAGAATGATATGTTTAAAGAATTTTTAAGAACATGATTGTTCAATGGATGATTCCAAGCATCTTGAATCACACCAAAATAAAATCTTCGATCACACAGATGTTCTTAAAGCAATGCCAATCTAGAAGGAAAAAACTCAATATTAAAGAAACAAAAAATATAACACAGGAAAACTCTTGATATTTAATTTTAGCATCTCTTAAGCCTGAACCTATATTTGAAAACTAATGTGAATTTTAGAGGGGGGGAGGTAAAAATACCTAGTTAAATATCTTTTCTTTTTTCAGTGACAGAGCTACATAAATAACTTCCTTCAGGAAATAAATTATGAATTTTAATTAATGCTTATTAACAAAACAAAGAATGAAGTTGCATGTTTTCAGGAGCACTATCTAAAAAGGATCATACATTTTATTAGCTTCTTTTTTGGTACATGTGTCTTACAGTCATCAATTCCCAACCATGTCAGTGGAAATCTTTACACACTCACTTCCAAAAGTTAAGCACGAAGATGTAAAATGCAAAAAAATGAACAAATACTACTTTGATTGACACAAAATTTGGCAGTAAAGTAGCATATATATTTATACATAAGACAAAATCAATAATTTTATACAGCAATGAAAACAATATTAAATTTTTGTAAGCTATCAGATAATGTCATACTGGAGACTTGAACAGAATTATGTATAAAGTGAAAATAAACAGCATAAAAAAAAAGAGGACATTAATAGGGTATGTGATCCCCCTCATCTATATGCAAAGTTTACACCTTCTGACCATGCTTTCAATTAGGTGGTCAACCACCGCAGAATTAAGCAATCGCCATTCTTCTTGTAGAGCAGTTTCCAGCTCAATAAGAGTGGCTGGAGGCGGGAAACGTGAAGATATAGCACGGCCGAGAGCATCCCAAAGATTTTCAATGGGATTAAGGTCGGGTGAATATGCTGGCTACGCCATATGCGCAATCCCTTCACTCTTCAGGTAGTCATCAAAGATGTCAGCTCTATGGTGACGTGCATTATCGTCCATTAAAACAAAAGTAGGGCCAACTGCTGCAGTGTAAAATCCGGCCGTCACAGAAACCCGTTTAAAGATGTGGGGGTCAGTGCGGTATCCTAATGAAATCCCTGCCCACACCATAATGCTTCTGCCTCGGAATGCGTGATGTTTTGGGGCTGATTGTGTGTTCCTTGTTTACGCCATATCCTTATACGTTTGTTATCTGGCTCCAGAGCAAATCTTGACTCATCAGTAAACATGACTTTGCCCCAGTCAGACACAGTCCAATTGCCATGTTCCTGGCACCACTTTAATCGTGCCCCTCTTGATTGGACAGATAGAGGAACACAAACTCGAGGTACCCGGGCATACAGTCCATTCATATGTAATCTTTGGCGCACAGTAGCTGCAGATATAGCCTTACCAATGGACACTGTAACCATAGACATCACAGGTGTGGAGGTCACTCTGCGATTTCGCTTGCCTACAATAGCAATATATCGATCTTCCGCGGGGATTGTAACCCTTGGGCGACCACCTACGGGCAACTGTCTGTGTGGTTTGAAATTGTTTCTATAAACGTGAAATTACAGAATGATGAACGCCGAAGAAAAGAGCAACATCTGGGATCGACTGTCCAGCTTCAATGCGTCCCACAGCACACTAGAGCTCAGAATCTTCCATTCGTTTTCTGGAAGTCATAGAAACACGTTTGTCTTAAAAAAAATCGTATGAAAGTTTTAAACACCTTCTATCAGCACTTACAATCAACTTCTGTAACCCTTCATAAAGCTGGCTTCTTATAAGACTGCCCTTTTTGCATATTTCTTGACACGAAAGTACGATTGGCTGTCACCTAACATATATTTGCATACTTCCATCTACCTCTGCAGCGAATTGCATCCTCTTCAATTCTGATTGGCTTCCGGAAATTAGCATTTTCCTCTCTGTGCTTAACTTTTGGAAGTGAGTGTAGATAAGGCTGAGTTAATTTAGTCCATTTCTTAAACCCAATTTAAAACTAATTAGACCTTCATAACCACTGCATCTTATCATCAAGTAATGTGATTGTGTTTGGTTTCTGTGTTTCAAAATCCCCCCCTTCTACCTCCCTTTCCACTTCAAGATTGTAGGATTTGCCAACACCATAGCTGTAAGATTGATATATTGTGCTTAAATTATATTCTTAAATGCATATATTGCTTGATATTTTTATTAAAAAAAATCATAGAATTCTATTTAAAATTTTAAAAATAATTATACGCAAACATTTGTACAGCTCATAGTTCTTCTCTGACAAAAAGTTGCCAATGTGGTTGTAATAATAAAAATACTCAAATTAATTCAAAATTATTTCTAGTAATTGAATAATATCCCAGTGCTAAGCTACTTCAATAAAAGAGCAATTTTATGGGTCCAAAAATGAAAAATATTTACTTCGCAGGGCCCCGGCCCCCCCCATTCAACAAAATAATTCCAAAAAATATTTTTAATGTATATATGAATCATTATCCATACATGTTTCCCCCTTCTACTTAGAATTAATATTTATCATTGATAGCAAAATGTTTTTCCAAAAAGTCAAACTTTTGATTGATAGGCCTAAAAGAGTAAAAGGAGAAAAATTAGTAATAATGAATTCTGAGAAATCACAAATACACATTAAATCTAATGCAAAAACATTTAACAAACTAAAAGGTGATGGAAAAATATTTTTGATATTGAAAATTATTTAAGATAAAAAAGATCATTTGATGATAAAATGCAAATAGGCCAAGTTACATTTAGCTTAAAAATTTTATAAAAAAGATGTTAAGATATATCTTATTAACTGAACCTATTATGGAATTTCCCCCCCCAATTTTTCATCAAAATTATATTACAGCAGTTTAAACTGATCAAACCCAATATATAACTATTTTGAATCAATTCTAATTTAGTACTTCAAGGTATCAACGAATGTAACAAAGGTTGCAAAATTTAAGGCTAAACTATACTTTTGTTTTCATAAAAATCAATCAACTACCTCTGAAACCTATATATGTGAATATAACTGTTCAAGAAGTTATCCAGAAATGAGAGAATTTGAATACAGACAGAACAGAACATATCACTGTTTCATTAAAAATAATAAATTCATACATCACAGGAGTTTTCTCTTTGGTAACTTTCAATTAAAATTGCTGCAGATGTGGTTGATTTCATTGATTCTTTCAACAACTCTTTCATATAATTGGCTTAATTTCTCTTCTTCATCATTCACACTTTGTAAACCAGGGGAACTTTTTAATTTCAACCTGAAAAACAAATTCCCATTTTTGGTTAAATATGTGCAATCTAAATGCAATATTCCAAAAAAAAAAAAAACAATATTTTTGTCAAGAACAAGACCAAAAAGGACTTTTCCCTATCTTCAATTAAACATTAAAAAAAAAAAAGAGGAAAAAAAAATGTATTTATTACAAAATGTTATTAACAAAAGTGGTTATTTTTCAACATAACTGCCATGAAGATTCAGGCATTTTTCAAATTAAAAGATGAACTTTCTGATGCCAAGTTAAAGGAATGTAGCCACCAGTGATGCAAGATGAATGTTCTTTTGAAATTTCTTATTTGTCTCAAAGCTTTGGCCTCGTAGCCCTTTTTTTCAGCTCAGGAAAGAGTTGAATATTACTGAGCATTATACACTGCTAATCACACAAAATGCAATACCCTGAAGGAAGTATGCAAACCCTGTGGATGCATCATGCATTTGCGGCAATGAAATATGCAAATCACATTAGCATTACATCACAGGCAACCGCAGTGCCACCCGCAAGTGCTATATAAGGGGAGAACAGATTGGTGATTTCAAGTACAGCAATTATTTTTTTGTGTGTAATCTGTTTATCTATGCCTTGTGGAAGACATCGAGTGTCTTTTGACCAAGTTTCTGAGTTTGACTGAGGAAGAATAGTAGCCTATAGGGATTGCAGATTATACTTCAGAGAAATCGGTCAAAATTTAGGTCGAAGCCAAACAACTGTGATGTGGATCTGTCATTGCCGGATGCAGGAGGAAATGACAGACCAACGGGGCTGATCACTCACACCTCATTGTACAACTGCCCATGACGACAGACGGATTGTGCGCATAACAGTGATGGACCGAGCAGCCATATTACGAACCGTAGCACAACATATTCAGTCTGTTATGCATCATTCAGTGTCATCTAGGCGTCCATTGCTTTGTTTCCTCTTGACTGGAAACCACAGGCGTTTGCGCTGCCAATGGTGCAATGAACAGCAGACATGGGCAACAGAATGGAACGACATTGTGTTTACTGATGAATCTCACTTCTGCCTGCAATATCACAATGGTCGGATTTGAGTTTGGAGACACCATGGTGAGAGGCTGCTGAACTGTTCTGTTTTTTCATCCTCACAATGATCCTGCATCCGGTACCATGGTTTGGGGTGGTATTGGATTTCACTGTCTCACTCCTCTAGTACGCATTGCTGGCACACTGAACAGCCAGCGCTACATCTCAGAGATGTTGGAGCCCTAGTCCTTCCATACATTCAGCGTTTGCCATCAGGATAATGTGCGACCACATGTGGCATGCAATGTTCAAGAGTTCTTCTTTACCCATCAGATTGAATTGCTTTCTTGGACTACCTGTTCTCTCGATCTATTGCCAATCAAAAACGAGTGGTCCATGCTTGCACAACTTGATGGCCTGGGATACACCACCCACTGCTACACAAGATCAACTTTGGCAATATGTGGATGCCACATGGACTGCTGTACCCCAAGGCTAAATCCAAAGACTATTTGATTCTATGCTGAGACATGTGGCAGTGGTTATAGCCAACAATGTTGGCTACACTAATTACTGATTTTGTCATCATTCACATATTACAAGATGCTGCAATTTTAATTGTTTGATGTTTGTACAACATGTTATCTGCCAAATAAATTTTGCTGTGATATCTGATTCTTCTTTGTGTTGCTTTTTGTATTCAGCAGTGTACTCAGGGATGAGGATGGTCCCATTTCAATTGCTATAGAAGCTGTTGGTTATATCAGCATTGTAAAGGAAGCTCCTGGAATCAGTATCTGTTTTACATGATCAGACTAGTTCTCTTAAATTTCAAAGTTTTCTGTGAGATAAACCATTTTCTAGCTGCTGAACTAATCAGAAATAAGTACATTTACTCTTCTATGTTGAGTAAAAAAAAATTGGTTTGAAGTATTTTTAAACGAGCAATTTTTTTCACACTCTAATTTTTTTACAAAAAACTTTGCTTTTCATTTAATTCAATGACATTTATAACGATAAGCCATGAGGAGATACGTTCTAACTAAGAAATTGGGAATTATACAATGCCCTTTTATTTCCAAGTTTGACAGATGAAGAATTGTAGATTATCTTTCCAAAAAACTGATGCCTGTGCTGGGCAAACTAAAAGGATTACATCAAAGGAGAGGACAAGCATGGTGTGCATCTGGCTATGATAAATTGCATAGCAACATCAAGAACCCTAAAACAAGAATTAATGTATTGCTCAACAATATCAGCTTGTGCTATTCAATGTAGTCTGAAGCACAGAGGAATTTAAACATTCAGGAAATGGCCAAAAGAATGGCACAACAACATTTCAAATAAGTAACGATTCTGCAAACAACACTACGATGGTTGTATCAGAGTCTAGAAGCACAACAGCAAACAATTTTTTTATAACTTTTGCATTATGCATCATCAAACTGATCCTTAACCTGGTGCTGTGATTTAGGATATCTTTGCATTTCACTCCCACACCCTTCTCATATACATTGCCAGTACACTCAACAGACATTTCTACATCTTTGAAGGTTTGATATCCTTAAGACTTACCTGTGGAAACATAACATTCAATGTTTACCAATTTTGCACAGCCCACCAGGTTGCATGCTTATTAATTTGTTGAGTTATTTTTTTCACATATGATCAGCAACTGACCAAGCATACCACTAGCTGAACCCTGACATAATGAGGAAACGGCATAGGCCCTACAGCCTCTATTAAATCACAATAGTACAGTGCTGAAGATATAGTAAGAACTTTTGGGCTACTGTTAGCACCTATGATAAGAATGCACTACTGAAAAGCAATATTATGCGGACACATTGCACCTAGTTCATATCTAGTTGTACATATCACAATTTCTTTTTTTAATATTTGGAATTAAAAATTTTCAAATCTGTTTTCATGGGTATTCATAATATTAAAGGAAAATTTACCACACATTTAACAGAAAAATTAGGCAAAGGTAACATGGTTTTAATTGGAATAATTTACATATATTAGAGCATTCAAACATATTTGAGGGAAATTCTATTCTCCATTATATTACATTATGATTTACAAAATACCAAGCAATAGATTTCAAGGCAGAGGAAAAAAGTGCTCCCTGTTTGAAGGAAGTTTATGCATTTATTATAGAAAGTCAGAATCATAAAAATGAAGTAAAATTATAAATTTCACATGAGTGAAATCAGTTGAGTCACTTAATAAACTTCCAATGCATTATATTTTAAGTTGATTCTATTTCTAATTTTAAAAGAATGCCAACAGTATCATGATAAAGAACATCTATTCTCACCTTCTGATTCGAATTCCTTCTTTCATAGCCTGAAGGTCATAAAGACAGAGACGATTGAGTTTGTCATCATCTGTTCCGCCATATGACTCCTCTTCTTTGTCTGGAATCTCTATTTCTGACAGTTCCTTAAAAAAGAAAGAAAGAAGAAAAATATAATTAATGTATAAAAAAAAAATCCCAATTTTAATTTTATAAAAAGTAAAAAAAAAAAGACTACCTGCCACTTGGGGAGGAGAGGATTGAAGGCTTCCATCTCACTTAGGATCTTTGATCGCAGTTCAGCAGATGGGTGACCAAAAATATTCAGGATGTGAATGACTCTGCAAATTACATTTATTCTATGAATGTCTATAAGTATTCCAGCTATCTAATGAACAAAGATCTACACCTCTGGATTATTACAGAAAAAACTAAATTACTGATGATTGTGTATGTATACTGGGTGGATAAATTGTTATGACCACTTGACAGCTATAACTTCTCGTAGCTGCCACTAAAGTGAGAGATAGCTATTAATATGGAAGCATTTATTGCACTGTGTACCTTGTGAAGAAATAAGGTAAAAATATGAGCTGTGTTTGAATGTGGGATGATTGAAGGTGTTCGAAGCGTCATAGCTAGTATCAGCAAAATGGCTGCACTTATGAAATGTTTGAGAGCAGCAATGTTTACAGAGAATGGATTGCCAAGCAGAAAACCAGATCTCACCAGGCTTGTGACTATCATAGGCTACTGAAAGCTCACTTGGGCAGGAAAATTGTGAAAGTTCTAAGGTTTAACAGAACAGGAACTGTGCTTCAAATTGCGGGAAATTGAGGAAGAAATGCGAGCTTCTTTGAAACTCGAACTTTTGAAATACATACTGTTCACCACCCATTACATTGTATAACATATAGCCTATTCAAAAGCTTCTACTGTTGGTTTTAAACAAGAGCAAACACCTCCAGTTCACAAAGGAGCACAAGGATTGGACTGTAGGTGACTGGAAAAGGGTCACATGGTCAGATGAATCCCATTTTCAATCACATCATGTAGATGACAGGGTACGAATATGGAGAAAACAGAATGAAAGTATGAACCCCATCTGAACTGCCATAACCCTTTCAAGCTGATGGAGGCAGTATTATGGTTTGGGAGATGTTTTCTTGGATTTGCACGGGTCCTTTGATTCGTGTGTTAGAATGTATTAATGCCAAGAGTATTTAAGTGTTATTAAGTACATCCTTAATGAAGTGCCTGCCAGTGATGGATACTTTCAGCAGGTCAACACTCCCTGATATATAGCTGGTATAGTCTCCAGCTGGTTGAATGAGCATGACAGAAACTTTTCCTTGCTTAGTTAGCCAGCACAATTTCCAGATCTTAAATCAATTGAAAATCTAGGAGATCAGATCTAAAGGGGCATCTGGATCCAGCACTATCCAATCTGAAGACATTTAAAAGTGCTACCTTTCGGATATTGTCTCAATTTCCTCATAAAATCTACTAACAACTTAGAATTCATGCCAAGAAGTATCTGTGTAGTATTATGGGTAAAAGGTAGAATAATATTGTATTGAAAGGAAGATCATAATAATTTGCTCACTGTGTATATTAAGAATATATTCTAAAAATATGTAGAAAGTAATACAGTAATGAATAATTTTCTTCAAAGAGCAATCAGGAACTCTGTATATCAATTAAATACAGTACTCTTTTTGGACAATTTTACAGGAAAATATCAAAAGAAATCATTCATAATTCTCAATTTTGAAGATCTTCAAAGGTTCTTTCAGACAGAAAAATGTGCAATTACTTAATTAGCACAAATTCAAATGAAAGAAATTACAAATAATTTTTACTTTATCGACTCTGCAGACCTACTTGTACTCAAATAACTGACTTCTTTTGTTGACCAATAAAATTGGTGTAACATCTGACATATCGTTGAGGTAAATACGCAATAGTAACTTATATCCTGAAAGAAATTAATCGAGTATGATTGGAAATAATTTTCTATCGAATAACTATATCTTTAAAGAACATTTTATTTAATTAACACAAGGAGCAATGCAATTTCTTATCAAAAATAATTATTCTTGCTCAATTTAAGGAAGAGTGGAGATAATAGACTTATGACAACTAAAATGTGACACATATACTTGTGATTTCAAAGTATTAAAAAACCGTTGAAAAACAGCATCAATAACAGTACCACTGTTAGTAGTCAAAACATTTTGATTTGTGTTCATTTCGTGCTTGAGTTCATTCCAAAAAGCTATGGGCGGCCCAGCTTTTGGCAAACTGATGTTAAAATCACCACTCAAAATCACGGGAAGGGAGTGATAGTTGTTTTTTTTTAAAGAAAAAAGACCCGAGATGTTTAGATTTTTAAGACCCGAATTATTTTTATCTTTAAACATTAAATTCTTCTGGTTATTAATACTATATAGACTCTAATGACACTGGGAAAAATACTACACAAATCCCCCTCCCCCCGGAACATAGACGGTACCCGCATGATCATGTGAGTTGGGTGTTACCTGTGAAACAGGTCACCTGTGTAATTTTACGTTATACATTTTTAGCTCTAAGTTGCTAGAAAAAGCAATCTTAATTCAACTAAACTTGTAACAAATAAAGAAATTATTCATGTATAATTAACTGTTTTATTAATTCATTACTTATTTACTGTAAAAAACTTTTGTTTTGTTTATGGCAAGTATAAATAACCATTGCATTTCTCACAACATGTTTTCATATCTGCACTTGCGAGGCTTTGAAATGCCATCAACACATCGAAAATGGCTATTCATGTCAAGCCTTTTATCCTGGAATGGCCAGGATAAAAGCCATGACATGTATTGCAGGTGGATTATAATGCATCGATCTTTTTGCGAGTGGAATTACAACACTGTTGTCTTCATCATCAGTTAAAATACTTTTGTTAATAGGTGGAGGCTCATAATCCTTTAACTATCTCCAACTTAAATTTTAAGCCATCCATTTTGATTTTTTGAGGAATTTTATTTAATATTGCATCTTGTTTGCACAGAAACCAAGAATTTGCAACAGCTAAATCAATGTTTTGAATGTGCTAATAAAAAATAAAGTACAAAAGAAAAATCTGGAAAGAATGTGGAAATTTAAATTTGATCAAGAGAAATAATTTTCGAAGGAAATTAAAGTGATTTAAAGTAAATTTAAAAGCAGCAAGCTCCTGGAAATGGAGCCCAGGACAATTCATTTCAAGTCAGCTTCTCTAACCACTAGGTGATGAGGGCTTGTGGAAAGATGTAAAGTAAGCTTTTAGGATTGGTAAGAAGAATGCGAGGGAAGCAAAGAGACAACACCACACGCTCTCATTGGTCAAATCAAATAGCGCGCTTACGTCACTTCCTGTTACCCATATCTGTCCCTTTTCACGAAATCACTCTGACAAATATCCAGCAATCGAGAGGAAAGATGTTACACATAAAAAAAAATTTTAAAAAATGTCAATATGGTTTTATTTCAAGGCTAGACAAGTAATTAACTCCTTAATCTAACACTCACCTGCTTAAAGGATATGCAATGAGACAAAATTTATTATTCATTTTTCTGCATCCTTTTACATGAAACCTAAAGTTAATAAAAGTTTGAATTTTATTATATAAATGATGAAAAAAGAGGAGGATAAAATATTTTATCTGTTGATAACTATTTTTTTCAAACATTCATAAAAATAACAATTATAAAAGATAAAAAGTTCCATTAAGTAACATACCTCAAAACCGTTTGAGCAAAAATTTAATGGAATAAAAGTTTCACAAAATTCTTTAGAAATAAACAAGAGAGAGAAGGAAAGGGTTTATTTTTTAAAATTCCTAATGGGGCTGTGGATTGGTGTATTACCATTGCAGATCTAGTATTAGGTAGCTTGGGAAGTAATTTTGTTTTTCCTAGACAGATGATTTAATTGCATTTTTTCATACCCAACTTCACACTTAAGCCACATAATAATTATATGTTTTGAAATCTGATATGGCAAGGCTTGCTTGTGAAAAAGTCCAATTGATTCTATGCAGCAGTTTTTGGTTGGTGCCGTTTCAAATATGGTTAGTGAAAAGCAGCATTTTTTGGCATATTTTACTTTCAAAAAGGTAAAAATGCTGTTCCAGCATGAAAAAAAAATTAGCCAATGTGTATGGATAAGATGTATTGACAGTACCTCAGTGCCAAAACTGGTTTGCAAAATTTTGATTTCGCAGTTTTGATGTTCATCATGTTCTGGAAGGCCAGTTGAAGCTGATGAAGACACAAGAAAAAGACATTAACTGATGCAAACCAGTGAATAATGAGATCACCGAGAGGTTAAATTTATTGAATTCAACTGTTCATTATCACTTGAAAGGCTTAGGTTTAAGCTCATAGCTCGACATATGGGTACTTCATGTTCTCACAGAAAGAATTTGTGTTGTCACATTCAAGTCTATGATTTGCTTCTCAAACATTAAGAAAATGATCCATTTTTGACGAGCATCATCATTTGGGAAGAGAAATAGGTCGTCTATAACAATGTCAAATGCAAGAGATCATGGGGTAAAAAAAAAAATTAACGGGCTCAAAGCATTTCAAAAGCCAATATTCATCAAAAAAAGGTGATGGTTTTAGATTTTGCCAGACAACACAACGATTACTGTCATCAGCTGGAAAAATTGAATGAACAGAATAAGTTTCTGTTTTCTTAAACAAAAAAAGCTGGAATTGATCAGGAGAAAAGGTGCAGTGTTCCATCAAGATAATGCAAGATTTCATACAAGTTTTCAAAAGTTTTTATAGCTTAAATGGAATATACTGACACACCCACCATATTCTCTAGATCTGCACCTTCTGTTTATTCCTTGTTCAGATCGCTATAAAATTTTTTAGATGGTTAAACCTTTACTTCAAATGAGGAGGTCAAAAGCCACCTGGATCAGTTTTTTCGCCAGCAAAGAACAAAAATTTTATGAGCGTGAAACCATGTTACTGCTAGAAAGATGGCGAAAGGTATTGGACCAGAATTGACAATACATAATTCAATAGAATATTTATTCACTATATGAAAATTGTCTTTCATTTTCACACACACACAGAAAAAAAAATGAAATTGATTCCCAAACAACACAATACATATTCTGGGAGCTAGTATTTCTTTTTGGTGCGGCACCATATGGGTGATATAACAATTGTCACAATTTTAACGCCCAGTTTCCTCCCCAGAGAGAGGCATCTGAGCTCTATTGCTGCAAAACCGTACTAAGAATTTAATTTTACTGAGAGCGCTTATGCCAAACAGGCACTCAAAGGATCTTTTACATGCTGCATAATCATATGACATGGAAGCTGTTGATTTTTTGCATCATGAAAATCCACTGACTTGGGCCATGGTTGAACACACTAACTTGGGCTTACAAGGCCAGTAACAAACCAACTATGTCCCCCAGTCTACCAAATAGGAAAAGTTGAAGGTCAGCACTTTTCCCCATTTAGATGGAAAAAAGATTAAAAGCGTTTAGGAAAGTGAGAAAAAGTGAAAATTAAAAAGTACACCACTCTCCTTTAACAATGGTTGCAGAGATAATACAAACCAATATTAAACAAGAAGCATTTTTCTATTATGTACAAAGTTTGATAATAACAATAAACCTATCCATAAATGTAACTTAGTGAAATTAATTTGCAGGCAGAAAATATTAATTTTTTTATATCCTCATAAAAAGTTTTTATAAAACTAAAAATAAGAAAACAGTATTAAAATCCCTTCTGAATTTTTGTGCATATAAAGTATACAAACCTTTTAAACTGCTCAAACATTTGTGGATTGTCATCCTCAGTCAGAGCAATAGAATCTAAATTACTTTCTCTGTTCTGCAGCTGAAATTAATAATTCAATCAATATGAAACATAATTTAATTCCAGTAAACCATGCATCAAATTTGACTCCTAACAACTTAATTATAAAATAAAACAGTTATTCAATACATCTTAAGATAAACAGAAAAATAATTCAATGATTTATCATTTATAACAGGAAAAAGAACACTTGATGACCCAACACAATAAAACATGAACTCTTAATATTTTTTTGTAATCAGTACTGAATAAAAAAAAAACTAGATTTCCTCTAATGGATTTATTTCTAGTAACCCCAAATATTTTCAATGGGGATAAAACAACAAACATTTAACTTAAAACTCAAAGCTTGTTAAGTGCAAATAAAAATCAGTTTTACAAAAATAATCCGCGCCCCCCCCCAAAAAAAAAAATGTAGCTTTGTTTTTAAACATAAAATAAATAAATAAATAAAAATGAAATTAATATATTTTTTCTTGAAGTTTGGCTTTTTTCTATTATCTTTTCTGCTTCTGACAAAAGCTAGTTTACAGTCACTACTATAAAAACTAATCCAAGATGAATATTGCTAATTCAGTATCCAACAAGATAATCATTTCCTTTCATAACTATTAATAGGTGTACCAGAAAGTTTTTTAATAAACAAATTTTCATTTTTGTGACAATTAGCTAACTACACTACAAAAATCTATGTAGCTGGTGATAGTTTAATTCAGAAAAATCTATATGGCTGCCCATCCGGTATAATGGTTAGTGACGCTGACAGCAGTGCCGTAGGGCCTGGGTTTGAATCCTGGAAAAGGCATGGATGTTTGTAAATGTATAGTGCCTTCGCAGCAAGGGGGTACTCTAAATAGCCATCAAGCCGCAAGTTCTCTCGTGAGGAAGGTGGAAGGGGAAGAGAGGTGGGAGGTCCCTGACCACCCCCATGGTGTTCCCCTTAAAAATTGGGGTGGAACCAAGCAAAATGGTACAGTCCCCTGCATGGTGCTCAATGTTAAGGCTAATGACAGGTGTAAAAATCTAGCCCTTCGTCTCGATGAATTTCGTGGACCTTGATTTGATGTTAATGTTGATCCGGTGGTATAAGTTACAACAACAACAGAAAAATCTATTGGTGCTTCATTCAGGTTCTACAGAATTATTCACCTACAGGTTGTCTTAAATGTTGAATGATTCTTTTTTAGACAGAGGAGATAAAAGAGGTTAAAATTAATTTTGAAATATAATTTTCATATTAGTAAAAAACTTGCCTCTCTCCTCTTAGTAGCTTGTCTCCTCTCCTAATAAAAAAAAGTCTCCATTTGACAAGAAAAGCCTTTCTAAGGTCATTTGGGCATCAAAGTTTACTTATTTATTTCTATTCAAAATATCTTGCAGAGATCTGATTTAATAACTGTTTGATGAAGGGAATAAGATTAAATTTTCTATCTTTTTGTAGCAGTTTTTGGAAGACATAAGATTTAGTATTAACATGATAAAATATGCCATATCTAAAAACAAAAGTTTATTTCACATTTCTGCATTTAAAGCTCAAGCTAAGAACAATAACTAGCATTAACAGCTTCATTTTATTTTAGTAAATAAGAGTATGCTTTTTGAGATCCCAACAACAATGTGATATAACCTTTGAAATGCCACATTTTTGACAGACAAGCTAAAAAACGATAAAAGTTCACATTGACTGATGTCTATCTTAGCAGCCTTAATAAAATTGTAAAATTATTCATTATAAAACAAGCAAACAAAACATAAAAATAGTTTTTATGTTGGAAAACCTAGAAGAAATACAAGTTACCAGAACAAAAATAGTTTACTATAATTGATTCAATGAAATGAAACAAACTAGAAATTATTGTTCTCATCATTCCAATCACATATTTTATTACTTCAACTTACTATTTAACTGATAACAATAAAAGAATGTCACTCCTAATATCACCCCCTTTGAGTTGCTAGATCAAAAATCTTCTTCAGAGTAACTAAGTTAATCTTTGAAGAATTCATCATAGCATGACTGAAGCTGACATTTGAACCCAGTTTGCTTCTTTAACAATGAGAATAAGAGTTTCCATGAGTGATTCAGTCTCAAATGAATTTTCTGAAGCCTAAAACTTTGCAAGTTGTTTTCGTCCAGTATACAATGAATTGGGATGCATCAATGTATTCTACTGTTTCATCAGCAACATATCCAGTAACTAAAACAAGTAAATGCTCACAGAAATAATAATTCTTCATAAAATAGGTATTCCACTAAATATATTACTCAAAACTTAAAAATTTTTTTGAACTTTATACTCAGTCTCAAATTCTCTAGCTTAATATATATATATATTACATACTTACTCTTTGTTGCAAATAATCGGATTCCTTATTGCTCCAGATAAGAGAAGAAATATCTCCACTTGAAACATATAGCTTAGATTCATGAATAAGAATATGGAATGTGTATGAATCTCCTGTTGCGATTCTATACAAGAAAGATACACCATGTTATGTTAAGCCTTTCAAATAGGATTAAAATTATTCATAACATATGTAGCAGAAAGCAAATTATATATAGAGTTCAGAATCTCATGCATTTTTTAACATGTACATAGATTAGGGCAGGGATGGCGAATCAATGGCACATGATGGAATATTTTGGGCATGCCATCGAACATAAACGGCTTGCATTTTAACTGAAAATAATTAAGTTCACTATGAAGTATTATGAACAAACACGAGTGATCCATCGTGACGCTGACGCATCGGAGAGCGACTCGTTTGTTATGTCTTGCGTAGTTAAGTCGTGTATTATAATTGCTGCAAAGTTTATCTATGTATAGTGTGTGTGTGTATGTAACTATTTCTGCTTAAAAAATATATTTTAACATTTACATTAATGGTTCAGCTTGTGTACATCTAATTTTTCAATGTGATCTAATTCTTGTCTAGTAAGTCTAATTCATCAAGTAACTCATATGGCTTTATTTTTAAAATTTTTAATGACCTAAGACAAAAGCGAAAGAGCAGACACTACAGAGATCTTGTACAAGTACTCAATTTCCATAAAACAAAAAAATCTGCACATGCACCCACAGTCGTGCAGTCAGTAAAAAGGTTTTTTGGGGGGTGAGGGTGTGATCAAGTGAGAGCACATAGAATAGTCAATTTCGTCGACACACAACTGTATATTTAAAGTTTATTTGTGTCAAATTTATGATTTTTAGCTGCTATTTAACATGGCTAGTTCAGCAAAAAAACAAAAAGTACACGATATTGTCACAGAGAATTTCAAACTTGGCGGACTGAGAAATATGGCATGATCAGTAAAGGCGATAAAGTGGTGCATGTTTTATGTTCTGGAACAGTGGTATGCAGAACATCCTCTGTAAAACGGCATTTTGAAACAAATTACAAATGCTTTTGTGAAAAAAATGAACCAGAGCAAAAAGAATTACAAGTGCAATAAAAGACAGAAGCAAACAGTCAGCATCTATAATTAAATATGTAAGCAAAAATTGTCACACAAGTGTGGCAAGTTACTCAGCAGCAAATGCCATTGCTCGGCATGGTAAACTTTTTCAAGAGGGAGTGTTTTTGAAGGAAGCCTGGTTGGCATGTGCGCCCTCACTTTTTGATGATTTTGATAATAAAGATAAGATAATTTAGCGCATCAAAGATATTCCTCTATCTAGAGACACAATAAAAGAATCTTGAAACTGGCATAAAATGTTACAGATCAACAAAATAATGACATTAACTCAGCTCCTTTTATATCGCTATGTGTTGACGAAAGTATTGACATCACTAAATCTGCATGTTTAGTTGTCTTTGCTCGATATTGTGTAGGAATTGTCATTAAGGAAGAATGAATTGCGATAACATCGTTGTTAACAACTACAAAGGGCACAGATATTTGTTCAGCAGTAAAAAATTCGCTTTCTGAGAAAGAAATTGATTCGAAAAAAAATGTTTCAGTAACCACTGATGGTGCTCCAAATATGGTAGGGAAAAAAAATGGTTTCATTTCTTTATTTAAAACAGGCGTAGGACATTTGGTTCTTGTGCATTATTCACCAACAAGCCTTATGTCCAAAGAGTGGTTTAACATCTCTTGATAATGTAATAACGTTAGTCACAAAAATAGTCAACCTCATATCGTTGCCGGCTTTAAATAAGTGAAAGTTTGATGCTT
>BMAV01016222.1:68300-91084 GCA_019973955.1 Trichonephila inaurata madagascariensis | reverse complement strand
TGTTCGCTGGCTGAGCCGTGGCAACTTACTTCAAACATTTGTTGATTACCTGGAAGAAATCAGACAGTTCCTACAAAATGATAGCAAAATTGAACAATATCCACAGTTAATAGATATTATGTGGCTTTTAAAATTGATGTTTTTTACAGACTTATGCCAACATTTTAATGAACTGAATGTAAAGCTTCAAGGCCCGAATAAAACAGTTATCATCATGATGAATCTCATTTGCACTTTTGAAGCTAAACTGTATGTTTTCAGAAATAATATTATTACACGAAACTACAACTTGAAAAAAAGTATCAAAGATTTAGATGCCCAAGAGAAACGAAACGAAGAAACAGCTATTGATGAACTTATTTCCTTAATTGATTCTTTAATCAAAGAATTTTCAGCGAGATTTTCTCAGTTCAAGAAATTATTGAAAACGTTCAAATTTATTATGTACCCTGATGTAATTTCGTTTGATAAACTGAACTTGTCCCAATTCGATTGGTTGGAAATTGACGAACTTGAAATGCAACTGATTGATTTCCAGTGTTCCAATATGGATTCAAAAGTTTATTGAAACTGGGAAAAAGTTGGAATTGATTGAAGCAGAAAGATTAACAAGCAATGTAAGTAAAAATGCCAGTAACGAAATTTTGGAAACATGGAATTCGATTCCAGACACAGTTAACTGTTTGAAGAAGCTGGCTTATGCTATTTTAACTATATTTTCATCTACCTATGCCTGTGAGTCATTATTTTCAGAGATAAATAACATGAAAGACTCACTTAAAAACCGTTTAGCAGATTACTCTAATTCTGCATGCATTCTGCTAAAAGTAATATCTTATAATCCTGATATAAGTTATTTGTCATCTAATTTACAACAGCAGAAGTCACACTAATGTTACTTTAATTTAAATTACATGTATAACTAAAACATTCACTATTTTACAGTGCAAAATGTATTTTTTTTTGTATTAAATAAAGAATTTTGATTTTTTCGTATTTAGTTTTATTAGTTTCCCAATAATCACAAGTCAAAATTATTTGATAGCATGCCTATAACTTATTAAACATTTTTTTAGAAAAAATGGCACGCTGATCCAAAATGTTTCGGCATCCCTGGATTAGGGTGTGCAAGTTATTCATTTTTGAAAAATATTTACACCACAGAAAGCATTTAATTAATGTATGAAAAGGATAATATATTGAAAGGTAACAGATTGAAAAGAAGTGAATAAAAATAAATACCTTCATATGATTAAAAATGTCTTTGTAAAAATAAAGGAATAAGAGTTGTACAAAGAATTTTATGTTAACAATGTTTGAAGTTCATCAATTTTATGGTCAATTATAGCAAAAAAAGTTCTTAAAGATTTGTGCAGAAAAAAAAAAATTCATTTTGAGCTCAAAGTGAAAAACAGAAATAAAGACAAATATGATAGCAAATAAACTTTTTCAAATATTCCATAATGCACAGTGACATATAAATTATGAAAAATAAAATATGAAAATGAAAAGTTTGAGACATAAAAAAATATTTCTAGTAGTTATGAAAGATGTAACCTTTGTTTATAAATAAGCATGCTAAGAGAATTCTCATTTGGATAAGTTAATAGCTGTTTCAGATGAGATTTTTCAATAAGAGTTCTTGGTAATTTTAATATCAACTAGAAATGATGTACTATGTATTTTAGTGTATAAGCTTAAAATCTCTGGAATTTTTTAAAGTTAAAAGCACAAGTTTGGTTTATATACAAATTCCTTATATATATAATATTGGAGACAATATAGTTTAGCATAAATGGTACTTTTATATTTTTTGTTATTCTTGTGCAAGAGATTTTAATCTTTAATTCTTTTTCTATGGGATGAGCCTTGAATGAATCTTAAACCAGCATGGAGGGTTTACTGAATATACCACCTTTTCTTTGGCTTCATATTTTTTCCAGTCTAAACTTCTACTTGGGAATTTTACACACTTAGGCAGTGTTTAGTTTTTCTTTTAAAAATTATTACAAGTGGGTTTCATTGACTATTCAGCAAAAAAGTACTGTAAAATGGTATTGCTTGTGTCCTTTTATTTTCAAGAAAATCTTTTAGAGCATTTAAGATCGATGGAATTGTTTGATTGTAAAACAAACAACACAGGAGTTTCATTCATATTGCCAATATGACACAACTGAAAATCATTTTTTTTTCTTCTTTTCATTATTTTATTATGTGTCCTTGAAAGGCCACAATTTTTGCTTCTAGCTCTAAAGGGAATTTTTTGTGCATGTTTAGTAGAAACTTTTATAGACAAATTGTGCTTATACATTACACAATTGCACCATTTCATGGAGGCAGTGAAAAATCCACTGACGAGGCTTGAACAAATACAGATTGCTTCATCATATTCAACATCTACATTCAGATTGCTGCACAGGTTACAATAAAACCACCATTCATTCTTGAATTAATGAAAGGAGTTTTTTCTCCAGGGCAGAAAACATAGGCCAACCACCACATGCTGATGATTTTGGCATCTGCTAATTCAAGATGTTTTCCCCTCCACTGTTGTTAGAATTTTTAACAAAAAAGTCACCTGCAGTTCTCTTCTGGCTCATTTCAAAAACACCCTGGTGCCGAAAATAAGACTAGTGCAGTTAGTATGCAAGATAATAAACGAATAAAAAACAAGTGTTAGCTTCAGATAGGGTTACCAGAAATAAAAATTATTGTCCAGCATTTTCCTTTACAGTCATTTGATTAGAAAATATTCCATTCATTTTACCTACTGGGCAACATTTTCACCCTCATGGCAACATGTTTCCAAATTACATAATTATTTTCCTCTTTCAATCTGGCTTACATAGAGATCACAAATTTTGGGTAAATTTTTGAAGGAAAAAACTCCTTTTCAGCACACACAGGGATCAGATAACATTTGTTGCTTTGGCCTGAGTAATTATGGGTGTACATACTAACCCATGATAAACAGTTAACAATATATTCACATCTGGGCTTGTTACCAACCAGTTTCCTCCTAACTTTGTTAATTCTGACAGTCACTGCATACAAAGGTTGACAATCAGATACCATTTGAAAGTTTAAAAGAAAAATACTTTAATACTTCCTACTTTTCATCTACTTAACTTTTATCCAAATTTTTGAATATATTTTCATAAAAAAAGTTTTTCACTTTAAATAATTATGTTCAAATCTTTTTTTTTTCACTACCAGATAATAAATCTTAATTATTAATTCATTTCTCCAACACTTTACTTTTCAAAATACAAAATGTAATCAATTACAAAGTAAGGCATACAAAAAAAATTTTTAAGAGAGAAAACAAAGGATTACCTTTTAACATATCTCTTAGTTACTATTGACACTTTTTGACAAAATTCCTCAAAAATAATATTGGCATCATCATCAAACACATCACCACTGAAAATAGGTTTTGAAAAGTACTGTGTTAGTAAAATTTTTTATCACAAAATATGAAAATTTGGCCAAAAAATTTTTTGTTTGATTATCTTATTAACTCAGTTCATTAAATTTAATAGCTAACCTAAAGCCTTTAATAGCCTACCTAAAAGTAGGTAACTGTTTATGCTGCATTAGACAATTTTTTTAATGAAATGTCAAACACATGTATCATTATTATTATAATTTTTATCTTAAATTTATTCAAAACACCAGCTCCAAATCAAAATTGAAACTAGTTACCATTAACAAATACTGTATACAATCCAATTTAAGCTGCCATTGGATTCTAAGCTGCATTTTAAATTTTCGTCAAAAAAATTTAAAGTAGCGTAAAATAGTTCACAGATATTTGACATTTACAAAATTAAAAAAAAAAAAAAATTAAAATTAGCACTAATAAGGAATGAAGTTATTTTATTGCACTTGTTTTAAAAACTTTTAAACACATACATGAGTTGTAATTGTTCTAACCATCAGAAACATATTCGACTCTTCCTCCATTCAACAAATTTTTCCGCCTTCCATTCTAAGCCATACCCAATTTTCAATAGCATTCACATTGGGAAAAAAGAGCAGCTTAGATTCGAATAAATATGGTATTTATATGTATAACTGCCACCATTTTATATATATAAAATGGTGGCATTTTTGCCATACACTAATTTCAATGAAGCATGAAATATTAAAAAACACCCATTTCACAATTAATCATTTTTATTTAATTAATTCTAAAGGTACAGAATAGACTACCTCGAAATTCCAAGTTTCAGGTGAAAAAAATTATTTTCTCTTTAACCAACCAGCCTATTCTGTTTACGTGTTAAATACTGTTCCAGCTTCTTTAAACAGAAAATGAGTGACTAATGAGTAAAGATTTCATAACTAGCTAATTTAAAACATTATAATTAAGAATGTACAGCAGTTTCACATGCATTTTCAAAAGTTACCTATGTACAATATATACCAAATATGCAATGAATGCCTTGATTTGAAGGGGAACATTATGAATCTCCCCCATTCAGAATTTAGAAAGTGAAAAAAATATAATCTTTTTTCTACACTTACATTACAGCTAGCTCTTAAAGTAATAACAGATGCCCCTTCAAGAATTAGCAAAGAGTAGTGCAGCAAGTTTCTTTGAAAAACTGAAGTATAGACTTAAAGTTTTAAGGAAGAAAAATACTTTAAAATATATTTCCAAAAATATTTAATGCAGTGTATTAATAGCAGAAGAGTTATTTTGAAATATTGAACTTGATAAACTTATTATACAGCAATTTAAACTGATTTTCTAAAGTATGCATTTCCTTTTCACCTAAAGAGGTGGTTAAGCTAATTTTCTTCTATTTGCTAATTGTTTTAGATAAATAAAATGTATTTTCTTTTAAAAAATGTTTTAGATATCAAATATAGTTAAGGTAAGATTAATAATTTATGTAAACTTATAATTTACGATTTCCAAAAATAATTTTTATAGCTTTAAAAAACATTTCCCTCTCACATCTAATTTTAAGTTACATGATTTTGATCAGTTTGCTACGTGTAGCCAATGTTTCAACAGCACTGATCTGTAATGTGAAGGCTAAGTTGAGGAATTCAAGAAGACATGGTGCAGCAATGGTTTTAAGCTCAAGATCTATATGCTGTATTTGGGAGTCTGGTCTTGTCCATTAGTGAGTATCTGTTTTTGCCTTTTTGTATCTCTTTAAAAGGCACATTGTGTCCTGCTTTCAAAGGAAGACAAGTGATAGAGAATAATTTCTGTTGAATGTAATAAAGATTACTATCCAGCCATTGGTCCCTTGTCACTCCTCATCCCTGCCTTTGAAGTCAGAGATTGGCATGAGAATTTAATTAGTTTCTCATAAGCATTGACCAAAGTAAGGTCAAAGGTTGACTTTAATCATTGCAATTCTTAAAAACACACAGATGTGATTATTATTTTTAAACATCTAATTTTTCAAATAGAAATATTTGTTAATTTGTAACGATAAAAGAACGTACAAAAATTCTTCAGTTACTAAAAATAATTGAGATAGAAACTTATTTTTTATTATTCTTAATCTGCATTCAGATTTATACATTTCTCCCAATGTTTCTTGGCCTTTCAAAGGCTGATAGTGGCTCACAGGTATTGAAAAAAAAACAACTTAATATGTACACACACACGTTTTTGGTGTCACAGTGGCGTTCCTGACAAAATTAGTTTTTAAAAAGTGTTGATAACTTCATTTTCAAACCAAACAAAGATTATTATTTTAAATTTTTTCATATATTTTTGGAAGTTAATTTTTGCTATGTTTGAAACAGATTCAAAGCCATGAATTTTAACAGAAATTAAGATTTCCTCAGGTAGAAAATACTGCCTTTTAATTTTTGTTAGGGTGATTTCATATTACAAAACACTTATACATACCAGTCGTTAGAAATTGGTGAGGTACATCTGTTTAAGGTTGAAGTACTTTCCAATGAAGGATGTACCACACAAGAATTATTTGGCAACAGCACAGGATTCTGGGGTGCAGAACTTTGGAATGGGGTTAAAAAATCTGTGCAAATGGTAGTAGGATTAGGTGAAAGACTTTGTGCAGCTTGTTCAGCAGGATTTAAGTTCGATTTGATATAAGCACTACAAGCTTGAAGAAACAAATTAAAGATCTGCTGTGGATTAGGAGGCTAAAAGAAAATCACAATTTAATTTGTCAAAGTTTTGCCTCCAATAAACTAGAACATGTTTATTATCACAAACATCTGAGGATTATGCAATACTAGATTAAAGCATAAAAAAATATTGCTTAACCCATTGAGGGGAACATTTTTAAGGTAAATTTTAATAAAACAATGCATGAAGTCCTTTATTATGATAATATGGATTAGTTATATGCATACAAAAAATTTAGGAGTTGCCTGCTGAAACTCTTCCCTCCCCCCTCCATAACATTGAAAGATGAGATCATCAGTACATTTAGGAATTGCAGTGGAATTGCTTTACATAACATCATAACTCAACAGCAAGATATTTCCTGTTATTTTGCATTTTTTACACTTATAAAAACTTCTTAAAAACTTAAAATAAAAAGCTTCTTAACACCAAAAGAATATTGCATTAAACAAACTTAAAACATTTAATTTTGTACTATTGCCAACTTTTCATTCAAAAGTAAAAAAATCATCTACAGATTAACTTCTATTACTCTAGTCTGTCTGATTCACATGCATGAAAAAAAAATTTATACTTAGGTGGTTTCCCAAGCAACCATTGTCCATCAAAGGGTTACAAGCAGACATGTACATAAATACACACAATTTTAGCTATAAATATTTATTGTGAATATCATAATGGATCATCATGGAAATACATGGATATTAATTTCTAAAAATTTGGAAACCAAAGATGTAATTGAATTGTTTAAAATTAGCTAATTTGAAAGAACTTGGCCAGGAGAAGTTAAAGAGTCGTGTGTTATAAAAAAAAGAAGCATTAAAATAAAAAAAAAATTATAAGTAAAAAATGTATTATAAATAAAGCTCATATGTTATAGATATAAGCTTCCAAAGACCACATTTGAAAAACAAAATGAAGTATACTTATAAGCCCACTCTCAAAAATTTGAAACATACAGAAATATTAGTTATGTATAGAATATAGCAGTTATATTTCTCACAGTTTGGCTCTGGTATTCTTGGCAAAAATAAAAATACAGCAATATTTAGCATCCAACACATCAAAAGTTTGGTAGCAGTAGCCATCAATGAAATGGATCTCATGCTTGGGGACTTGCCATGTTTGCAAAAACTAAGCTGCCAAAATGCAACTATTTGAAAAAATACTCATAGTGAATTTTTTATTGTGATGCACAGGGAATGAATCACAAATAAATCAGTAAAAGAAGGAAATCGACATTTATTTAAAGTTATTTGTTAAGCTGTATTAACTAAGATAATCTTAAAAAACTAGGTAGAATTAATTAGTTATACTTTAAATATAACTTAGAATAACAAAATATTGAGATCAAGGAACTTACATTTTAAAATAATATAAGTATTTTTAAATGTCTTTCATAAAGATTTTAACTATAACCATTAAGTACGTTTTTTAAAATTAATATTTAATTTGATCATCTTGTTAACAAACAAAACACACTCATTTGACTATCCTTATGATTTTTTCAAATGGTTCTGTAGCAAAATAATAAAATAAATATATTCTTTGAAAATATTTCTTTGCAGAGTAAAAACTTATGCAAACAATTCTTATACAACTAAAATCAGATCAGTTTTTGATCTAAAAAAAAAGACCCACAGGCCACCAATTAAACATCTCTGAAAGGGGATCTTTCCAACCAATCTCTTGAATTTTCAATTCCTTATTAAAACTTACTTGTGATACTGGGGCAGGAACAGGTGCAGGAACAACAGGTTCTGCTCTGGCAAGACCATCATTTAAAAGCATATCATTGATAAAGATATCTGTATCACCATTTGTATCACACAGAATCACAGACAGCACCTGATCCTGAAATAAATTAAAAAATAATTCATGCTATTGCATACCAGATATTTCTGAATATTATTTAATTCATTTCTCAGCCAAAATAGCATTTTTCCTTCAAAAATGTACTCAAAATTTGAAACTCAAATTGCGAGAAGAATGTGATAATTTTTAAATTTATTATCATGTAGGCAAAATTATTGCCAAACAGGTAAAATAGATGAAATACTTTCCAAACAAATCATTGTCAAGCAAAACACTAAATGCCAATATATTTATTTCTGGAAGTCCATTTGAAACTTGGACATTTTTTTGCCATTCATTTGATTTTGGGAAATGAGCAGGAAGAAGAATTTGTATATGGCTAATTTCAAATTAAAGGTAAATGCATTTGCTGAAAATTCTAACAGTATGACGTTTCAGTATTTCTCTGTAATTGAGAAACAAGTTAAAGAGTGAAAGGAAAAAAATTAACCATCTTGAAATAGTAAAAATGCCAAAATCAAGAAAGACAGCCCCCATGGTTATGTTTCACACTCTGGAGAAAAATTCACTATGTGATGATTACAAGTACTCAAATATCCCAATGGATGAATTTGAATTTAGCAATGAATTGTTTAGGGTATAGTAAAGAAAAACTACTCCAAACAAGTGTCTGGCAGGACATTAAGCAGGGTGCTTTGCACTTTTGGATGAGCAGATTGTTCTCTTCACTGCATCCTTGTTTTAAAGCAGTGATGCATCCAAATGATTTCTTTAAAGTATATAAACACAAATTTAGAATGATATTAAATAACTATTTATCCCAAATCCTCTTTCCAATTAAGCGGCAACAGTACATGAAAATGTTCGTCAAAATTTTTATCTTATTTGAGAAACACATCCATTTAATTTATTTTATGGAACCTTCTTTTCTTGAAAGCAATTTTTCCTTTAAATTGCATTAATTTTTTTTTGGTACCGCATAGAAGTATTTTCTTTTTCAGAATGTCCTTATTTATTAGATGAAGTAATTAAATTTTTAAACTGACATTTTCTAGTATGAAGATTGTTCTAAATTCACCACTAATGAAAAAAGAAAGATACATACAACAATACTTTCAACTTTGGCCATCAGAGGAATGTTTTGAGATAACTGCAAAATTCTTTCTTTTGTTCTGGGACTCCACAAATTTTTCTGGCAATAAAAAAAATAAATTCTCAGAGAAATCACTTTTAAGTTGAAAAAAAGAACATAAAATTTTATGGATAATACTTACATCACTAAGTGGGTACACAAATGCAAGACGTGCTTTTATGGCTTGGGTAGGTAAATCAACAAATTCCTTCCTTCAAAATGAAAGTATTTGATACTGTCAGAATTTTCAACAAACTTACTTTAAATAATATGCTTGATTAAAAGATTTTAACTCAATTTTGTAATTAAGAAACAGGCATACATAATATAAAACAAGTATAAAAAAAGAATTTGTATATGTACAAAAAGCAATCAGAACTTTTAAGGTTTTGTTTTACTTATTCAATTGAAATTCCTGTATATTGGAGAGTCATTGGTACTTATTTCAAAACATATCTCATAGTAAAGTATTATTTTCAAAAAATTTAAGTATAAAAGGCTCTTAAAAAAGAATGAAAAATACAACTAGGAACAATGACAATTGTTTGAAATTTTTTAAAAACGTTGCTATGAACATGAATTCTGTAAATTTAAAAAGAAACAATCAAATGAAATAATTATTCTGTATAAGGGGGGAAAATGTTACCTGATGTATCTGAGCATTGTTTGAGGAATGACTTGAAATGTTCCATAATCTACATAAAAAACCTGAAGGAAAAAAAGGTTGCATTAAACCTGCAAAACATTCTTTCCAGTGAAAAACTGAAAATTACAATATCAGAAAGAATTAGGAGGATTTCAGACATTTATCCAAAAAGCAAAAAATATATTCCATCAGTAATTTTTCAGTGCCATCCATGTCATGTGTTATAAAAAGAGAGGGAGAAAAAAATTACAATTCAAAAATACAAATTGTGGAAGAATAATATTTTCAAAGAAATAAAGTTTTGCATATTTTTATTTGATACAAAATCAAATATATTACTTTTTTGAGCTTTGAATATATTTATATATACAAAGTTAAAAATATTAATACAGTTTATTTCAATAAATGGATAAAATATGCATACAAATACAACATTTTTAATTCCATGCAATATGTTAAGGAACAAAAATAATATACTGATAATATTTTACCAACTAAAATAAAATTCAATAAAAAAATACAAAAATCTGTCATAAACTAAATGGTTATCTGGAAGTTACATTAGGATAAATAATTCATTTTTTTCACAACAACATTATAGAAAAAGCGAACACAAGGATAAACAATTATCCTCCAACTTAAGATTTCTTTGCTTTAAGAAAGAGGTGTTTAACTGAAAAACTATTTTCATTTACCTTGGCTGTATTTTGAGTCGGTACTGAAAGTACTTTAGCCCTATACCAGTGCTGATCAACAGGCCACAAAGCCACACATGTAATTCCACTCCTGACATATTCAGTTTTTATTTGGTACAGCTTACTCTCAGGTCCCATGTAAAAAGCTCTGTAAGGTAAATTTAAATGTAATTCAACTTGATTTCTAAGTCAAGAAATTCAAAATTTCCAAAAATTGGAATAAGTTTATATTGAATATATATCATATTTTAAACAATAAAAATGTCCTTTTTCTCAAATGATGAACAATCACTTAACACTAATAGAAAATCAAACATAAAAAAATTTTTGTACTTGGTAAAGTACTTAGAAATATATATATATTTCAATATTAATTCCTTAAAAATATCATGGGACTATTCCCATTTAGTAAATCAACCAATTTTGAATAAATTGCTCACTAATTTTTGTGTTTCCATAATTTACACAGTCAAAAGTATTGAATTCTCTTTTAATTATTTGACTTTCATCATATCATTTATCAAAAATATATCTAAAGCAGCAGAAAACATTTCTAGGAACTATTTTTTCATCAATTTTATAATATTTCCTATGATTAATTGAACAGTTATAAAATGTTTTAAGAAATCTTATCAATATGATTTTGTAGAATTACAAAATTCCAAATCAATTTACTTCAAGGGCCTTTACTTATCAAGTAATTTTTAGAGAAATTGACTCATTTGTTAAAAGTTTTGAAATAAAACAGTAAATGTCTTACATGAATTTTTCAAAATTCAATCAGCAGTGATGATGGTAAATGATTAGACATCTTTTTTACTTTTCGAAAAGATCAATGAACAGCAATTATTTTAAAACAGAATGCTTCAATTTTCATGCAAATTAGAGATGCAATTCATATACTTATTTATAATATTTTATTTTTAAAACTTTAAAACATTTCATATTTAAGGTTCGCTTAATTTTAAAGAATAGGAACCGAATTTGGAATATTTTTCCAGATACAAAAGAACTGAAGCATTATTCGCCATCTTATAGAAAGTAGCATATTTTATCATACTCATTTTTATCAGAGTTGATTCATTTTTTCCAATAAAAAATGAGTTTTGTATTTTTTCTCCTACACCATAATTATACATGAGATATCCTTTTATGTGTTAAAATGAAAAAAAAAACAAGTATTTATGAAATATTTTGAAATTTTAAAAATGCTATGCTTTAAACAGAAGTAAGAATTGCAACACTGAACATTTTCATGAAAATTGAGATATTTTTCTGTTTGTAAATGCATTTCGTGTTTAGTTTAAACTCATGTACATTTGGCAAAGACAACTTTAAGCAATTTTTACCTCTAACATGCTCATTAACATTACAATATAAAAAAGAACAGTATAATGAAATATGCATTTCTCTAAAAGACATTGAAGTTAGAATATAATATTGATGCAGATATATTTTTCTATCTGAATAAAATTGTGTCCTATTTTACATAATGTAAAAACAGCTCTAAATAGAAACTTATTCAAAAGAAAGAGTAAATTTGAATGTCACATTGTACATGCAAGAACACTTAAATCTTTTAATAAAATATTTCAGGAAAATGTAATCAAGGAAAACAAAAAATGTGTTTCTGAAAATATTTATTTTTTAAATACTCAAAGCATAATAAAAATGAATAAAAACTACTTACTCCATGGCATTGTACAACTTCATCATAGCATCACAACAGTCTCTGTCTTTCAACTGTATATACATGTGCCATGGGTTTATGACAGAACACACATACACAGGGAAAAAGGAATCCAAGTCAAGATCTTCTGGGAGTGCCTGTAGAGTATATTCAGAGGAAAGAGAAGCTGCATTTGGTGGAAGAGACTGAAAAAGTTACTAAAATTAATTTTTTAAGGAAATACACAAGCAATTAAAATTCAAACTTAAAATTCATGTAAAATTTTTAAATCACATGTAAAATTTTAAGTCACACATTTGTATCAGTTCTTTATGACTTAGAATCCATGTCAGGGCTGCTTTTCCCGCTTAGGCACGTACCTAGGCCATAAATGACATGAAAGTGCAAAAAATGGCAGGGCAAAAAGAGAGAAAATTAAAATTACAGTGAACATACTATCGCCTAATGACTCATGAGATAGACATTTCTGTCCTGAAGAGAATAAAGACTGAAATGAGATCTACAACAGAAAAAGAAAAAAACAGTTTGATGTTGCTCAGTACTCAAAATGATATTAGAATGAATTAATTACAATGATGACATTAATGTGAAAACAGTTTATACAATAATATATACTCTATACTGTAGTTGTGAATGATTTCATTAATTTACAATATTAATTTATAAAAGGGCAAGTGGGTGGTCTGCGATGCCATAAGGTAAGATATGAAAAAGAGTGACCAAACCATGCCACTAATCTTTCCTTAAGGTTTTGTCGGTTACCAATCCAGGACATGATGGCTTCATAAGTGTTGGATAATGGAGAGACTTTTCAAACAGCAAAAACAAAGAAAGGGAAAATCCCTCCTTATTCAAAACTGGCAAGGTAAGTACTAAAGGAAGAGGTATAGTGTCATGAGGTTTTTCAATGATGTTTTAGCAGTTTATTGGGTCGCAACCACACATAACATAAAATTATATTATACTTTGTGCACATTTTAGGTAAAAATAATAACACTTTTTTTTAAATACTTTTATAGAAAAGAAAAAAAAAATGGACCAGTATGACATCCAATACATCTGCCTTCGGCAGATACAAAATCTTCACACTTAGCTCACTGGCGGAACTCATCAACATCTCTCTCCGAGGCACAGTCACCGAATCCCCTAGTGTGGCATTTGCACAGGTGCAGTACCTTAGGTTAGTCTCCTCTGGAAATAGTAGGGGGGGGGGCGGCATAACAATTTGAAGTGCCTTAAAAATAGCCCTCATTAATGAACTTTATATTTTCCATTAACACTGTATTTTAAGCTAGAGCAATTAGCATTGGAGGGAGATCTCACTTAGAAACTGTTAAAATAACAATCGAGACTCAATGGTATCTCACTCGGTAAACTTTCAAACCATATAACATAAGAACTAAAAGGTACAATTGAATTAGAGCCACAGTGATACTTTTGATGTTAACAATAGGCTCCTAAGACTCAGGCTTCCTCATGAATTAGTGGCCGCGGTAGCCTAGTGGTATGGGTATCGGATCGCAGCTTGCCTTGTCACGAGTTCGAGCCCCGTACCACTAAAGACCTGCCGTGTAGGGCAGCGATGCACATTAAATCTGTCGAGAGCTGAAACGTCCTCCCGTTGGTGTGGTGTGGTAGTTAGGAGAGGGGGGTGCCAGCTCAGGTGTCGTCCATATCACTTGACCATGGTTCAAAATTACCTGGTCCGTTGCCAAAAGCCCTTGTGTAGCTGAACAGTGCAACATTAATATTCAATCAATCAATCCTCATGAATTACGTCATTCAAGACTTCTACTCTCATATGGATGCCCTCAAAAATTGAGATAAAAAACAAAGAAAAAATAACACAAAGAATACAAAATAAAAACAAAGAATAATGCAACCCCTTCATGCATTCTTGAGAAAATTCCATTTAAAGCTCCATGACTTTTCATACACTTTTGATTTTCCCACTATCAATACTAATATAGCCTAACACAGGAGTCAGCAAACTGTGGCTCTTTGCATATGTGGTCATGGCTTTTCTGTCTTCTCTGCTTCTATATATTATTAAAAAAACAATTACGTTTACTAAAAAAAATGTCTGTATTTGCATATGTATTAAATTATTTGACTGGTTTAAAGAACATGCCTGTAAGAGTGTTTTTAGGTTTAATCATTCCAGAGATATCATGATAAGTGAGCGAGTCAGTTTTTCCCTTTATATATATCAGTTTCTCTTATAAAATAATAGCAAAATTTCCAATAAAAGCACGATTTGATGTATATATTTTTTTAAGATATACCTTTTTTGTTTTAAGAACTATGTAGAAAGCTTATAATGAAAGTATAGTAATTACCTGATTTAATGTAACTGCATACTGAATATATAACAGCAATTTGCTCTAAATAGACTTAAGCCTTTATTACATTTTGCATTATGTTATTAATAATTCTACAAAATTTGGAATAATTCCTACTGCATGCTCATTGAAAATATTTTTAACTAACATTGTAACTCTTATACAAATTAAGCAATTGGTCTTACAAAATATGAAGAAGCCAAAGCCAATTTTTTAAGATAAAAAAAAAAAAAATGCTATGGTAGGAATAAAAATTTTCTAACAGAGAAAGGAAACTTTAAGATAAACTAGAAAGTACCAGCATAACTTGTATGATGGGTAGTATTCAAGTCTTTGAACTACGTAGATGTACAATCTATGTCTAGTTGAAAAAGTATGGTTAATCCAGTATGGATAATAATTAATCCAGTTAACTAATCCAGTATGGTTAGTATTGTAAAAACTATAGCCAGTGACTACAGATCGGCCCCCCCCCCCCTCAACGGGAAGGAAATTATATGAGGAGATAGCAGATGCTATTTTCGTCATTGAAACAACAAATTAAGAAAAATTATTATTTAGAATATAAGAAATCCCATCAGAGAGAGAGTGAAAAAGCAAATGCAAATGGAATCCAGTATAATATTATTAATTTAATAATAATTGACATATATAATTATATTGATATTACATGATTATTACTTGGTTTTTTTTACATGAATATTATAATCACTATATGTAATAATATACTAGAACATTTAAGAAGAAATATTATTTAATGTAGATAAAATTTAGAATTTATTTAAAACAATGATTTTTCGAAACTATATTATTCTTATTTAGAAACAGGCATAAATAAAATGCATATATAAAAAATCAAATTAGTTCATAGTTCTATTTTGCAGAGAATAAATAAGAAACTGGACATTCATAGAATTTAAGAAGAAAAATTTTATATTTAAGTGAAAAAAGAACAGAAAATTTACTATTTTGATATTTTTTCTTATTATATCATGACAGTTTCCAAAACTAATAAGGTTAGAAATTTTAAAAACATGTTTAGAATATTATTTCTCTGAGAGGGATAAAAAACAAATAAAGTTTTCCCAAATGTATGTTATATGTAAACTTAATTTTTTTTAAAAAAAAAAAAAAAAAAAAATGAAAAACATAATGTTGTATTATAAATAATATTAATATTCAATATTACTTTTATTATTAACAAATATGTAAGATTGTACCATACTGTTAGTTCATTTTTAGTACCACAGATCAAAAACATGAAATTTAATTTTTCACTGCTTTAAATCATCCTATTCTCCCTTTAAAAATGGTTTAATCAGGATAAATTATACTGTTTCATTCTCTTCAACATTCATATAGAAAATCAGATCTTTTCCATAGTCAAGATTCCATGCTATTTAACCCCCCTCCAAAAAACAAAAACAAAAAAAGATTTTGGTCTGAGGATGCATTTTTTCCCAGTTTTAAAACTGAGAACCTCCCACAGTCAGAAATACTTATCAGATTTCCCTTTTCCCTGGAGAGGATGATTATATTGAAGTGTAAGAGAGAGAAATGTCTAGCCTATCTTGCAAATCTTTAGATAAATATTTGTGCCAAAAACCATCTAATAGCTCACGCCATCCAGATGTCTGCCGATGTTTCAAAAACTTTCCCTACTACCCCTTTAACTTGCTTTTTCTATATTAAATTATTTTTTTTATCTATGAAGCTTATTGAAAATTAACAAAAATATTAAAATTAGTTTTAAAGTAGCAAAAATCATTGATAAAAAAGTTATTATGAAAAGACATTTCTGAAAATGATTTCAAGCAATGTTTATCTATTTGCATAAATTAGTTACTCATGATTGAGCCAGAAATGCACTTAAGTCATCAACAGAAAGGACAAAGAAATATTCCGTATTTTATGACAAGCATAAGGGTTAAAAAAAAAGGAGTGTTGAAATAATTTTTGTGGGCGAGAACCAAAATCACTTTTAAGTTTTATTGGTTTAAGCATGAAATTACAGAATAAAGCCCTTACAGCATTATTGGTACAGAACTTTTTACAGGAAGCTTGTAAGTTTAATTCACAACATTATGAATTTTTCACAATTGTTGTTCTTGCAATGACACTCAAGAATAAAAATAACTTCAATAATTCACAATAGGTGAAGAAATATAAATTGTGACTTTGGATACGTTTTTATTGAATTATTGAAGAAATATTAATTAGAGCATAACAGTCTTGGCCATGATCACTACTAGAACCCCTTCCCCCACCTCCTGTGCAAGTGTAAGCATATTGTTATGAATTTTGTGTAATTGATGCTTAATATCATTTAAAATAGCATAAATAATTTTTATCTGAATGTTTAATACATTATTATTACTTCCTATTGTATTTATTTTATGATAAAAATTGTAATATTTGCAAGCAATGCCTTTACATTATAATGGCTTTTCAATGGAAACTTCATGACACATCTAAATTGGCATCATTCTTGGTGATCATACAAATACCTCCAGCAACATTGTGGGAATTTTACCTCTGTACCCTGAATTTTAAGGATTGCCTTTATACAATAAACTTTCATTGCTATTAAAGAATTGATTGCATAAAATCCATGAACCCCGATCTACATAACAGCCAAGAAGAGACTAAGAATGTTGAAGAAGAGATTGATAAAAGATTAGCAATACACTAACATCCAGAAGATCTGAGGAATACTCTAGACAAGAAAATCAACCATGTGGAAGAGAGAATGGCCGTAAAAATAGAAGAAAAGATCGCAGTTGATGAGAAATTGGAGGAGAAAAAATTATAGGGCAAGTTGATGAAAGGTTTAAAGAAGTGGCCGGAGCTTTTAGCCTTGTGACACATCGAATAGATCTTGAAAAGTATCTTCTAGCTTGTGGTAATAGGAAGAACAAAAACAAGATTTTGCCTGTGCCTGCCCGTGCCAGTGAAATTGTCCATCTATGATAGAAAAACCAACTGGCAGGTATACATGATGCAGTTTGCAATAATTTCAGAAGCCAATGGATGGACTGACAACACTGAGTGGCTGAGTTTAAACACCCTCTACAATGTTCTGGATCTTCAGTTTGGCCAGAAATACTTCAAAGACTGTGCATGCCTACATATGAAGAAAAAATACCAGAGAAAATTTGCAGGAGTACGTCTCCAAAATAGAAAGGACTCGCAAACATGGCTTTCACTGAGTACCCATCAAATGGGCGAGAAATAATTTCTTTATAGTACTTCATGGATGGAGAAAAAGATGCAGAAATCCAAAGAGCTGCAAGAATGACAGATGTGCAAGACCTGAAGTCTTCCCTGAAATTAGAGGCCTCCACTTAAGCCAGTCACAGAGACCACCATTCCATCCGAAGAGCAAGAGTGACAGGAGATGCACCCAGTGAATATCCATAGATGAAAGATTAATAAGTTGAGAGAGGAAATTTGGGAAAATTTAAAAACTGGAGAACAGAAACAGGAAAAATGCAGCTTCCAGTGCTGGGGTTGCAGTGGAGCAAGACATCTCAGAAGTAACCACTCCTGAGTAAATAAGGAAGATTATCACCACTAAAGTGCACCACCACCAAAAAGGACCAGTACATGGAAATGCAAACAACCTTTCAAGAAGATCCCTGCCTGGATAACTTTAAATACTGCTGAAAAGAAATTTAGTAGGATAGTCCACCAAGTTATGACCCATCAACATCAGACCTGTGGAGTGATGAGAGAGTATGGAAATATCAACTGGCTGATCTTGAAACAAAACCAATTATAGAATTTAAAGAGTCATCTGATGGAAAGCCCAGCTGGCAAAACATCATCTCTTTCCATCCAACAACAAAATGTTACAGGGCTCATTGGGATTCTCTCCATCTGAGAAATTGTGTCATATCGCTAATGGGAGTCTGGCTGGGAAAGCCTTCAGGTGGTAATTAATACTCTCAAAGTCAACAGTCCTTAAGGAACTCTACAGCAGTTCAATTGGAGGTCCTTTTAGTGCTATGAAGACCCCACAAAAAGTTCGAGAGTGAAACTATGTGCAGTGCGATGTAGAGAAGAGGTCTTTTACAATTGACTACTGAGGTGCACTTAAAGGACAGAGAGAACACTCTAGAGGAAGGTTGCAGCTGTGTAATGTGGGAGCGTTTCTGGAACGAATAGATTTGACAACCTAGGTGCACTTCCTGGATCATTGGATCGCAACAACATCCTGATCAAACATTCCCGACCAAGAGGTATTGACTGTTGCAGAGATTCTAGTGGAACATTGGATCTCAAGATACGGAGTTCCTAAATAACTGCACACCAATCAAGGGAGAAACTACAATTCTGCAGTTTGTAAGAGACTGAGAGGGATACTCAAAATTGACAAAACACAGACAATGGCTTTACATCTTCAATCTGATGGCATGGTAAAGAAGTTCAACTAGATTATTCTGAACAGCCTCTCTCTCCTGATATCCAGTGATCAACAGAATTGTGACAAAAAATTGCTTCTTTTCATGATCACCTACAGTACTGTTCATGAGATCACTGGCTATTCCCCATTCATGATGCTCTCCGGTATAGTGGATGCCTATCCGGTATAGTGGTTAGTGACACTGACTGCTGTGCCATTGGGACTGGTCCTCTCGTGAGGTTGGTGGAAGGGGAAGAGAGGTGGGAGGCCCCTGACCACCTCCAGGGTGTTCTCCCTCAAAATTGGGGTGAAACCAAGCTAAATCGTTCTGTCACCTGTATGGTGCTCAAAGCTACGGCTAATGACAGGCGTCACTTAGCCCTTTATCATGATGAATTTCGTGGGCTTTGATCTGGCCTTTGCCGATCAGGTGGCATTAGTAACAACAACATAACAACAGGATGCTCTTCGCACCTGATTTTTGTCTGCATGCATATAAGCTGACCCCGGGGAGCATGTTGAGAAACTCCATGCATGGTTGAAGCAGATGCCTCATCTGGCCAGGGCTAGAATTGGCATAACTTAAGAAAAGCTGAAAACCCCATACAATGCAAGAGCAACAACGAGACATGATTACAAAGAAGGCAACAAAGCGTGGTAGTTGAATTCGAAGCATTGCAAAGTTGCAGACTAACTGGGAAGGTCTTTATACAGTCCTATAAAGACTGAATGACATCATTGTATGCATACAGAAATCACCACAATCAAAACTAATCTAACACTCAAACTAACTTATCTTGGCCAAAGCAATTAAGATCCTTAAATTCAGACCATGGTCACTAATCATTTGGTAAAGAGTGTAAATTACTTCTTTTTTCTAACTCCATAATTTTATTTTTGTGTTGCAATTTATTTTTGAATTTGTTCATGTATTTATTTTGAATTTCTTTGCTTTGTATTTGCTGTTGAGTATTAGTTATTTAAAATTTTTTATTTACCTTGGTTACTTTATATTTGGTTATTGCATGAATATCTTATTCCTGTAAATAGATGCCTTTTACTCAGGGATGTACAGCCCAGGGCATGGAGTCTTTGAGGATTGTGCTGTGTTATGAAAATTTTGTGTAATTAATACTTAATCTCATCTTAAAATTGTGTAAATAATTTGTATCTGAATGTTTAGTATGTTAATATTACTTTCTGTTGTATTTATTTTATGATAAAAAGTGTAATACTCCTAAGAAATGCCATCCATTTCATTATAATAGTGTTTCAATGGAACTTGGCAAAATATTAGCAATACAGCCAAGTTGGCATCATTTTAGGTGATTACATGGATACCTTCTGGAACTTACTAAGAGAATTTTACTGCTGTATCCTGTATTTTAAAGATTGTTTTTCTACAATAAATTTGCATTGTAGAAAATTACATAGAACTTTGATAGCTTAATTTACTTATTTTGCTTACAAATTGGCTCTTCTGTCTTGAAAGTTTGCTGATTTCTTGCCAAACAGATATGCCATCTACAATTGTACTCTTCACACTCTCTTTTAAGTTTTTAAATACATAATGTAAAAATATTCAGCTACCAGTTTAAATATTAAGTAATTGTTATTGACTTCATTATAATCTTTTCATATTTTATCATTTCTTCTAACAACTAAATGGTAACAACAGTGAAATATTTTACTAAATTGCTATCAGTGTTTTCTGTGTGATTAAATAATTAACATCTTTTATTTGAAAGAAAACTATCCTTACCTCCTTTTTAATAAACAATTTTTCTTATGACTCATTTTTTTTGTTTAATTTTAGTTTAAATAAACAGAATAAGGCTTTACTATTATTAATTACGAATACCCACAAAATAGATATTTTGGGTGAAAATACATATATTTATTAATGAATAATTAATAAATATATGTTAATGGGATAATTACATTATAGCGTTAATTCCTAATACAATTATCAAAATATATTTGAATTAAATTACGATATTGATCAAATACATTTATTACAAGATAAGAATACTGAATAATAATTTATCATTTCTTTTATGTTGGCGGTCTTCAAAAACAGTAGGGACTAATAAATTCTACCTGAATAACTCAATTTGCAATGTTTTTCTTTGGTTTTTATTGAGTGTGTGTGTTGGCAAGACTTATAAGAACACAAAACCAATTTTCAACAAGCTTGTAAACAGAGATAATAATTTAGAGTTCTTTTGACACCTTTATTTTATATGTCTACTAAGTTAATCATTCAAGAAGATAAAAATAAAAATAAAAAATTGACCTTTTAAACATTTTATACCTTTAAATGTAAATGATAAAGAAAACATTTTTTAATTATTGTATAACCTAACTTTTATATACATCACTTGTAAATGTTTCCACGAAGATCAATACAGATGCAAAGACTTACCACCTCCATTTGAACAGAAGGAATTACAGATGATTTTGTTTCTTCTGTTTGAACTAGAAAAATTCTTTTACATCCTAAAGGGGAGGGGAGGAATCAAAGATTAAATAAGTTTTTATTCTTATTCAAATAATTAAAACAATTTTCTTTATTTAAATTAAATTACTGAAAGCACCCCATGAAATTTTATTCACAAACATCCAAATACAGTTATTTACACACATATCAAGATAAAAATATCTTAAATTTAGAACATATAATTATAAGATTAATTTCTCATGCCTTTAATGACAGCAATAAAAACTTTTATTAATAAAAACACATTTTAAACATTTTCATGTAGATACTTCAATTTTCCAAATAATTTCTAGGACAAATTTTTACTAATCCAATTTATTTTTCTTTGAATAGTCGTTTCTTTTTTAAAATTTATTTTTACCCCCCTACCATATAGATAAAAGGCTTCAATTGAGAAAAGGTAGAGGGTATAAAATGAAATAATTTGAAATTAAATTCATGCAACAGTCACTGAGTAGTATTTTCCATTAAATCAAAACACTATCTAAATTATTTAATAAATATTACTGTAGTCTCAAAAGAGTAAATTAAAGTAGAATGTGATGAAATTTGGTGCCCAAATTTTTTAATTTATATTTTTTATCCAATATTGTTCTTTAAAATGCTTCAAATTGGTAAAAGTGATTTTTAGAGAAATTAGGATCAATAACTGAAAATAAAAATCATATACTTGAAAACAAATATACCTTCTTCAGTACGAAATGTCAATGGCACATAATTGGCAATACTCCAAAGGAAATTTTCAATACTAACAAATCCAAGTTTATCTAAGTATAACGGTTCTTGACAATTTATCTAGAAGAAGAAAGAAAAGAAAAATAGATCTAACATAGTGTTGCAATGGGAAAAATACACAAAATCAATATATATGCAAAAGTTTGCTGTCATTGTAATCAATTTTACAAAACTAAATTTTTTTTTAGCAAAATTAAATAAATATACTTTGTTATATTTTATTGAAAGTTACTACCAAATTAAGTTATTTCTAAAATGTTCAATAGAAGGAAAGGTATATGAAAGATTTGTAAAACAAAGTAAAATGGAAAAGATGATAAAAAAATTACGATGAGCTTTCAATATTATAACAATATATTTCACTTTAAAAACCATGAAAATGGTGAGGAATTAAGAGTAAAGCTAATTTACACAAGCTTGGGAAACACATCTTATAAGTATAGAACCTTTTAGGCTTTCATTTCCACAAGAGTTTTAAGAAACAAAATTAAAATTAATTAAAAATGTTTCTAAGGTGTTGTTTATTACTCATATAACACATTTGATTTTGTATATACTCTTGTTACAAAAACTAAATTAAAAATATACCAATACATTACATAACAATAGCATTATAGAAATAGATTTAAAATAAATCTAACAAAATTCTATATATTTTTCATTAAAATTTTAAGCTCTTTGCTCCAGTTTCAAATTA